>CAJVQJ010000037.1:0-249730 GCA_911387685.1 Dolichovespula media
TTTTTATCGTCGTTATTATCGTCGTTATTATCGTCGTTATTATCGTCGTTAATATAGTCGTTAATATCGTCATTATCATCGTTGTTATCGTTGTTATTATCGTCGATAATATCCTCGTTATTTTGTCATAATCATCGTCGTTAATGTCGTCGTTTTTATACGCATTATCTTCGTTTTTATTGTCTTTATTACCGTCGTTAATATCGTCGTTATTATTGTCGTTAATATCGTCGTTAATATCGTCATTATCATCGTTGTTATCGTCCTTATTATCCTCATAATTATCGTCGTTAATATCGTCGTTATTTTGTCACAATCATCGTCGTTAATGTTGTCGTTGTTATCGTCATTATCTTCGTTGTTATCGTCGTTATTATCGTCATAAATATCATCGTCATTATCGTCATTTATCATCATAATTAAAGTCGTTATTATCGTCGTTAATATCGTCATTATCATCGTTGTTATCGTCGTTATTATCCTCATAATTATCGTCGTTAATATCGTCGATATTATCGTCATTATCTTCGTTGTTATCGTCATTATTATCGTCGTTAATATCGTCGATATTATCGTCATTATCTTCGTTGTTATCGTCGTTATTATCGTCGTTAATATCGTCGTTATTATCGTCGTAAATATCGCCGTTATTTTGTCATAATCATCGTCGTTAATGTCGTCGTTATTATCGTCATTACCATCGTTGTTATCGTCCTTATTATCCTCATAATTATCGTCGTTAATATCGTCGTTCTTTTGTCATAATCATCGTCGTTAATGTCGTCGTTATTATCGTCATTACCATCGTTGTTATCGTCCTTATTATCCTCATAATTATCGTCGTTAATATCGTCGTTATTTTGTCACAATCATCGTCGTTAATGTCGTCGTTATTATCGTCATTATCATCGTTGTTATCATCCTTATTATCCTCATAATTATCGTCGTTAATATCGTCGTTATTTTGTCATAATCATCGTCGTTAATGTCGTCGTTATTATCGTCATTATCTTCGTTCTTATCGTCATAATTATCATCGTTAATATCGTCGTTATTATTGTCAGTATCTTCTTTTTATCGTCGTTATTATCGTCGTTATTATCGTCGTTAATATAGTCGTTAATATCGTCATTATCATCGTTGTTATCGTCGTTAGTATCGTCGATAATATCCTCGTTATTTTGTCATAATCATCGTCGTTAATGTCGTCGTTTTTATACGCATTATCTTCGTTTTTATTGTCTTTATTACCGTCGTTAATATCGTCGTTAATATCGTCGATATTATCGTCATTATCTTCGTTGTTATCGTCGTTATTATCGTCGTTAATATCGTCGTTATTATCGTCGTAAATATCGCCGTTATTTTGTCATAATCATCGTCGTTAATGTCGTCGTTATTATCGTCATTACCATCGTTGTTATCGTCCTTATTATCCTCATAATTATCGTCGTTAATGTCGTCGTTATTATCGTCATTATCTTCGTTCTTATTGTCATAATTATCATCGTTAATATCGTCGTTATTATTGTCATTATCTTCTTTTTATCGTCGTTATTATCGTCGTTATTATCGTCGTTATTATCGTCGTTAATATAGTCGTTAATATCGTCATTATCATCGTTGTTATCGTTGTTATTATCGTCGATAATATCCTCGTTATTTTGTCATAATCATCGTCGTTAATGTCGTCGTTTTTATACGCATTATCTTCGTTTTTATTGTCTTTATTACCGTCGTTAATATCGTCGTTATTATTGTCGTTAATATCGTCGTTAATATCGTCATTATCATCGTTGTTATCGTCCTTATTATCCTCATAATTATCTTCATTAATATCGTCGTTATTTTGTCACAATCATCGTCGTTAATGTCGTCGTTATTATCGTCATTATCATCGTTGTTATCGTCCTTATTATCCTCATAATTATCGTCGTTAATATCGTCGTTATTTTGTCACAATCATCGTCGTTAATGTCGTCGTTATTATCGTCATTATCTTCGTTGTTATCGACGTTATTATCGTCATAATTATCATCGTCAGTATCGTCATTTTATCATCATAATTAAAGTCGTTACTATCGTCGTTAATATCGTCATTATCATCGTTGTTATCGTCGTTATTATCCTCATAAATATCGTCGTTAATATCGTCGATATTATCGTCATTATCTTCGTTGTTATCGTCGTTATTATCGTCGATAATATCATCGTTATTATCGTCGTAAATATCGCCGTTATTTTGTCATAATCATCGTCGTTAATGTCGTCGTTATTGTCGTCATTACCATCGTTGTTATCGTCCTTATTATCCTCATAATTATCATCATTATTATCGTCGTTATTTTGTCACAATCATCGTCGTTAATGTCGTCGTTATTATCGTCATTATCATCGTTGTTATCGTCCTTATTATCCTCATAATTATCGTCGTTAATATCGTCGTTATTTTGTCACAATCATCGTCGTTAATGTCGTCGTTATTATCGTCATTATCTTCGTTGTTATCGTCGTTATTATCGTCATAAATATCATCGTCATTATCGTCATTTATCATCATAATTAAAGTCGTTATTATCGTCGTTAATATCGTCATTATCATCGTTGTTATCGTCGTTATTATCCTCATAATTATCGTCGTTAATATCGTCGATATTATCGTCATTATCTTCGTTGTTATCGTCATTATTATCGTCGTTAATATCGTCGATATTATCGTCATTATCTTCGTTGTTATCGTCGTTATTATCGTCGTTAATATCGTCGTTATTATCGTCGTAAATATCGCCGTTATTTTGTCATAATCATCGTCGTTAATGTCGTCGTTATTATCGTCATTACCATCGTTGTTATCGTCCTTATTATCCTCATAATTATCGTCGTTAATATCGTCGTTCTTTTGTCATAATCATCGTCGTTAATGTCGTCGTTATTATCGTCATTATCATCGTTGTTATCGTCCTTATTATCCTCATAATTATCGTCGTTAATATCGTCGTTATTTTGTCATAATCATCGTCGTTAATGTCGTCGTTATTATCGTCATTATCTTCGTTCTTATCGTCATAATTATCATCGTTAATATCGTCGTTATTATTGTCATTATCTTCTTTTTATCGTCGTTATTATCGTCGTTATTATCGTCGTTAATATAGTTGTTAATATCGTCATTATCTTCGTTGTTATCGTCGTTATTATCGTCGTTAATATCGTCGTTATTATCGTCGTTAATATCGTCGTTATTTTGTGATAATCATCGTCGAAAATGTCGTCGTTATTATCGTCATTACCATCGTTGTTATCGTCCTTATTATCCTCATAATTATCGTCGTTAATATCGTCGTTATTTTGTCACAATCATCGTCGTTAATGTCGTCGTTATTATCGTCATTATCATCGTTGTTATCATCCTTATTATCCTCATAATTATCGTCGTTAATATCGTCGTTATTTTGTCATAATCATCGTCGTTAATGTCGTCGTTATTATCGTCATTATCTTCGTTCTTATCGTCATAATTATCATCGTTAATATCGTCGTTATTATTGTCAGTATCTTCTTTTTATCGTCGTTATTATCGTCGTTATTATCGTCGTTAATATAGTCGTTAATATCGTCATTATCATCGTTGTTATCGTCGTTAGTATCGTCGATAATATCCTCGTTATTTTGTCATAATCATCGTCGTTAATGTCGTCGTTTTTATACGCATTATCTTCGTTTTTATTGTCTTTATTACGGTCGTTAATATCGTCGTTATTATCGTCGTTAATATCGTCGTTAATATCGTCATTATTATCGTTGTTATCGTCCTTATTATCCTCATAATTATCATCATTAATATCGTCGTTATTTTGTCACAATCATCGTCGTTAATGTCGTCGTTATTATCGTCATTATCATCGTTGTTATCGTCCTTATTATCCTCATAATTATCGTCGTTAATATCGTCGTTATTTTGTCACAATCATCGTCGTTAATGTCGTCGTTATTATCGTCATTATCTTCGTTGTTATCGTCGTTATTATCGTCATAATTATCATCGTCATTATCGTCATTTTATCATCATAATAAAAGTCGATATTATCGTCGTTATTATCGTCATTATCATCGTTGTTATCGTCGTTATTATCCTCAAAAATATCGTAGTTAATATCGTCGATATTATCGTCATTATCTTCGTTGTTATCGTCGTTATTATCGTCGTTAATATCATCGTTATTATCGTCGTAAATATCGCCGTTATTTTGTCTTAATCATCTTCGTTAATGTCGTCGTTATTATCGTCATTACCATCGTTGTTATCGTCCTTATTATCCTCATAATTATCGTCGTTAATATCGTCGTTATTTTGTCATAATCATCGTCGTTAATGTCGTCGTTTTTATACGCATTATCTTCGTTTTTATCGTCTTTATTACCGTCGTTAATATCGACGTTATTATCGTCGTTAATATCGTCGTTATTATCGTCATTATCATCGTTGTTATCGTTTTTATTATCCTCATAATTATCGTCGTTAATATCGTCATTATCTTCTTTTTATCGTCGTTAATATCGTCGTTATTTTGTCATAATCATCGTCTTAAATGTCGTCGTTATTATCGTCATTATCATCGTTGTTACGTCCTTATTATCCTCATAATTATCGTCGTTAATATCGTCGTTATTTTGTCATTATCATCGTCGTTAATGTCGTCGTTATTATCGTCATTATCATCGTTGTTATCGTCGTTATTAGCCTCATAATTATCGTCGTTAATATCGTCGATATTATCGTCATTATCTTCGTTGTTATCGCCGTAATTATCGTCGTTAATATCGTCGTTATTATCGTCGTTAATATCGTCATTATTTTGTGATAATCATCGTCGAAAATGTCGTCGTTATTATCGTCATTACCATCGTTTTTATCGTCCTTATTATCCTCATAATTATCGTCGTTAATATCGTCGTTATTTTGTGACAATCATCGTGGTTAATGTCGTCGTTATTATCGTCATTATCATCGTTGTTACGTCCTTATTATCCTCATAATTATCGTCGTTAATATCGTCGTTATATTGTCATTATCATCGTCGTTAATGTCGTCGTTATTATCGTCATTATCATCGTTGTTATCGTCGTTATTAGCCTCATAATTATCGTCGTTAATATCGTCGATATTATCGTCATTATCTTCGTTGTTATCGCCGTTATTATCGTCGTTAATATCGTCGTTATTATCGTCGTTAATATCGTCATTATTTTATCACAATCATCGTGGTTAATGTCGTCGTTATTATCGTCATTATCATCGTTGTTACGTCCTTATTATCCTCATAATTATCGTCGTTAATATCGTCGTTATATTGTCATTATCATCGTCGTTAATGTCGTCGTTATTATCGTCATTATCATCGTTGTTATCGTCGTTATTAGCCTCATAAATATCGTCGTTAATATCGTCGATATTATCGTCATTATCTTCGTTGTTATCGCCGTTATTATCGTCGTTAATATCGTCGTTATTATCGTCGTTAATATCGTCATTATTTTGTGATAATCATCGTCGAAAATGTCGTCGTTATTATCGTCATTACCATCGTTTTTATCGTCCTTATTATCCTCATAATTATCATCGTTAATATCGTCGTTCTTTTGTCATAATCATCGTCGTTAATGTCGTCGTATTATCGTCATTATCATCGTTGTTATCGTCCTTATTATCCTCATAATTATCGTCGTTATTTTGTCATAATCATCGTCGTTAATTTCGTCGTTATTATCGTCATTATCATCGTTGTTATCGTCGTTATTAGCCTCATAATTATCGTCGTTAATATCGTCGATATTATCGTCATTATCTTCGTTGTTATCGTCGTTATTATCGTCGTTAATATCGTCGTTATTATCGTCGTAAATATCGCCGTTATTTTGTCATAATCATCGTCGTTAATGTCGTCGTTATTATCGTCATTACCATCGTTGTTATCGTCCTTATTATCCTCATAATTATCGTCGTAAACATCGTCGTTATTTTGTCATAATCATCGTCGTTAATGTCGTCGTTATTATCGTCATTATCTTCGTTGTTATCGTCGTTATTATCGTCGTCAATATCGTCGTTATTATCGTCGTAAATATCGCCGTTATTTTGTCATAATCATCGTCGTTAATGTCGTCGTTATTATCGTCATTATCATCGTTGTTATCGTCCTTATTATCCTCATAATTATCGTCGTTAATATCGTCGTTATTTTGTCATAATCATCGTCGTTAATGTCGTCGTTATTATCGTCATTATCTTCGTTCTTATCGTCATAATTATCATCGTTAATATCGTCGTTATTATTGTCATTATCTTCTTTTTATCGTCGTTATTATCGTCGTTATTATCGTCGTTAATATAGTCGTTAATATCGTCATTATCATCGTTGTTAACGTCGTTATTATCGTCGATAATATCCTCGTTATTTTGTCATAATCATCGTTGTTAATGTCGTCGTTTTTATACGCATTATCTTCGTTTTTATCGTCTTTATTACCGTCGTTAATATCGTCGTTATTATCGTCGTTAATATCGTCGTTATTATCGTCATTATCATCGTTGTTATCGTCCTTATTATCCTCATAATTATCATCGTTAATATCGTCGTTATTTTGTCATAATCATCGTCGTTAATGTCGTCGTTATTATCGTCATTACCATCGTTGTTATCGTCCTTATTATCCTCATAATTATCGTCGTTTATATCGTCGTTATTTTGTCATAATCATCGTCTTTAATGTCGTCGTTATTATCGTCATTATCATCGTTGTTACGTCCTTATTATACTCTTAATTATCGTCGTTAATATCGTCGTTATTTTGTCATAATCATCGTCTTTAAAGTCGTCGTTATTATCGTCATTATCATCGTTGTTACGTCCTTATTATCCTCATAATTATCGTCGTTAATATCGTCGTTATTTTGTCATAATCATCGTCGTTAATGTCGTCGTTATTATCGTCATTATCTTCGTTCTTATCGTCATAATTATCATCGTTAATATCGTCGTTATTATTGTCATTATCTTCTTTTTATCGTCGTTAATATCGTCGTTATTTTGTCATAATCATCGTCTTTAATGTCGTCGTTTTTATCGTCATTATCTTCGTTGTTACGTCCTTATTATCCTCATAATTATCGTCGTTAATATCGTCGTTATTTTGTCATTATCATCGTCGTTAATGTCGTCCTTATTATCGTCATTATCATCGTTGTTATCGTCGTTATTAGCCTCATAATTATCGTCGTTAATATCGTCGATATTATCGTCATTATCTTCGTTGTTATCACCGTTATTATCGTCGTTAATATCGTCGTTATTATCGTCGTCAATATCGTCATTATTTTGTGATAATCATCGTCGAAAATGTCGTCGTTATTATCGTCATTACCATCGTTTTTATCGTCCTTATTATCCTCATAATTATCGTCTTTAATATCGTCGTTATTTTGTCACAATCATCGTGGTTAATGTCGTCGTTATTATCGTCATTATCATCGTTGTTACGTCCTTATTATCCTCATAATTATCGTCGTTAATATCGTCGTTATATTGTCATATCATCGTCGTTAATGTCGTCGTTATTATCGTCATTATCATCGTTGTTATCGTCGTTATTAGCCTCATAATTATCGTCGTTAATATCGTCGATATTATCGTCATTATCTTCGTTGTTATCGCCGTTATTATCGTCGTTAATATCGTCGTTATTATCGTCGTAAATATCGCCGTTATTTTGTCATAATCATCGTCGTTAATGTCGTCGTTATTATCGTCATTACCATCGTTGTTATCGTCCTTATTATCCTCATAATTATCGTCGTAAACATCGTCGTTATTTTGTCATAATCATCGTCGTTAATGTCGTCGTTATTATCGTCATTATCTTCGTTGTTATCGTCGTTATTATCGTCGTCAATATCGTCGTTATTATCGTCGTAAATATCGCCGTTATTTTGTCATAATCATCGTCGTTAATGTCGTCGTTATTATCGTCATTACCATCGTTGTTATCGTCCTTATTATCCTCATAATTATCGTCCTTAATATCGTCGTTATTTTGTCATAATCATCGTCGTTAATGTCGTCGTTATTATCGTCATTATCTTCGTTCTTATCGTCATAATTATCATCGTTAATATCGTCGTTATTATTGTCATTATCTTCTTTTTATCGTCGTTATTATCGTCGTTATTATCGTCGTTAATATAGTCGTTAATATCGTCATTATCATCGTTGTTAACGTCGTTATTATCGTCGATAATATCCTCGTTATTTTGTCATAATCATCGTCGTTAATGTCGTCGTTTTTATACGCATTATCTTCGTTTTTATCGTCTTTATTACCGTCGTTAATATCGTCGTTATTATCGTCGTTAATATCGTCGTTATTATCGTCATTATCATCGTTGTTATCGTCCTTATTATCCTCATAATTATCATCGTTAATATCGTCGTTATTTTGTCATAATCATCGTCGTTAATGTCGTCGTTATTACCGTCATTATCTTCGTTTTTATCGTCGTTATTATCGTCGTTAATGTCGTCGTTATTATCGTCATTACCATCGTTGTTATCGTCCTTATTATCCTCATAATTATCGTCGTTTATATCGTCGTTATTTTGTCATAATCATCGTCTTTAATGTCGTCGTTATTATCGTCATTATCATCGTTGTTACGTCCTTATTATACTCTTAATTATCGTCGTTAATATCGTCGTTTTTTTGTCATAATCATCGTCTTTAAAGTCGTCGTTATTATCGTCATTATCATCGTTGTTACGTCCTTATTATCCTCATAATTATCGTCGTTAATATCGTCGTTATTTTGTCATAATCATCGTCGTTAATGTCGTCGTTATTATCGTCATTATCTTCGTTCTTATCGTCATAATTATCATCGTTAATATCGTCGTTATTATTGTCATTATCTTCTTTTTATCGTCGTTAATATCGTCGTTATTTTGTCATAATCATCGTCTTTAATGTCGTCGTTATTATCGTCATTATCTTCGTTGTTACGTCCTTATTATCCTCATAATTATCGTCGTTAATATCGTCGTTATTTTGTCATTATCATCGTCGTTAATGTCGTCCTTATTATCGTCATTATCATCGTTGTTATCGTCGTTATTAGCCTCATAATTATCGTCGTTAATATCGTCGATATTATCGTCATTATCTTCGTTGTTATCACCGTTATTATCGTCGTTAATATCGTCGTTATTATCGTCGTTAATATCGTCATTATTTTGTGATAATCATCGTCGAAAATGTCGTCGTTATTATCGTCATTACCATCGTTTTTATCGTCCTTATTATCCTCATAATTATCGTCGTTAATATCGTCGTTATTTTGTCACAATCATCGTGGTTAATGTCGTCGTTATTATCGTCATTATCATCGTTGTTATCGTCCTTATTATCCTCATAATTATCGTCGTTAATATCGTCGTTATCTTGTCATAATCATCGTAGTTAATGTCGTCGTTATTATCGTCATTATCTTCGTTTTTATCGTCGTTATTATCGTCGTTAATGTCGTCGTTATTATCGTCATTATCATCGTTGTTACGTCCTTATTATCCTCATAATTATCGTCGTTAATATCGTCGTTATATTGTCATTATCATCGTCGTTAATGTCGTCGTTATTATCGTCATTATCATCGTTGTTATCGTCGTTATTAGCCTCATAATTATCGTCGTTAATATCGTCGATATTATCGTCATTATCTTCGTTGTTATCGCCGTTATTATCGTCGTTAATATCGTCGTTATTATCGTCGTTAATATCGTCATTATTTTGTGATAATCATCGTCGAAAATGTCGTCGTTATTATCGTCATTACCATCGTTTTTATCGTCCTTATTATCCTCATAATTATCATCGTTAATATCGTCGTTCTTTTGTCATAATCATCGTCGTTAATGTCGTCGTATTATCGTCATTATCATCGTTGTTATCGTCCTTATTATCCTCATAATTATCGTCGTTATTTTGTCATAATCATCGTCGTTAATTTCGTCGTTATTATCGTCATTATCATCGTTGTTATCGTCGTTATTAGCCTCATAATTATCGTCGTTAATATCGTCGATATTATCGTCATTATCTTCGTTGTTATCGTCGTTATTATCGTCGTTAATATCGTCGTTATTATCGTCGTAAATATCGCCGTTATTTTGTCATAATCATCGTCGTTAATGTCGTCGTTATTATCGTCATTACCATCGTTGTTATCGTCCTTATTATCCTCATAATTATCGTCGTAAACATCGTCGTTATTTTGTCATAATCATCGTCGTTAATGTCGTCGTTATTATCGTCATTATCTTCGTTGTTATCGTCGTTATTATCGTCGTCAATATCGTCGTTATTATCGTCGTAAATATCGCCGTTATTTTGTCATAATCATCGTCGTTAATGTCGTCGTTATTATCGTCATTACCATCGTTGTTATCGTCCTTATTATCCTCATAATTATCGTCCTTAATATCGTCGTTATTTTGTCATAATCATCGTCGTTAATGTCGTCGTTATTATCGTCATTATCTTCGTTCTTATCGTCATAATTATCATCGTTAATATCGTCGTTATTATTGTCATTATCTTCTTTTTATCGTCGTTATTATCGTCGTTATTATCGTCGTTAATATAGTCGTTAATATCGTCATTATCATCGTTGTTAACGTCGTTATTATCGTCGATAATATCCTCGTTATTTTGTCATAATCATCGTTGTTAATGTCGTCGTTTTTATACGCATTATCTTCGTTTTTATCGTCTTTATTACCGTCGTTAATATCGTCGTTATTATCGTCGTTAATATCGTCGTTATTATCGTCATTATCATCGTTGTTATCGTCCTTATTATCCTCATAATTATCATCGTTAATATCGTCGTTATTTTGTCATAATCATCGTCGTTAATGTCGTCGTTATTACCGTCATTATCTTCGTTTTTATCGTCGTTATTATCGTCGTTAATGTCGTCGTTATTATCGTCATTACCATCGTTGTTATCGTCCTTATTATCCTCATAATTATCGTCGTTTATATCGTCGTTATTTTGTCATAATCATCGTCTTTAATGTCGTCGTTATTATCGTCATTATCATCGTTGTTACGTCCTTATTATACTCTTAATTATCGTCGTTAATATCGTCGTTATTTTGTCATAATCATCGTCTTTAAAGTCGTCGTTATTATCGTCATTATCATCGTTGTTACGTCCTTATTATCCTCATAATTATCGTCGTTAATATCGTCGTTATTTTGTCATAATCATCGTCGTTAATGTCGTCGTTATTATCGTCATTATCTTCGTTCTTATCGTCATAATTATCATCGTTAATATCGTCGTTATTATTGTCATTATCTTCTTTTTATCGTCGTTAATATCGTCGTTATTTTGTCATAATCATCGTCTTTAATGTCGTCGTTTTTATCGTCATTATCTTCGTTGTTACGTCCTTATTATCCTCATAATTATCGTCGTTAATATCGTCGTTATTTTGTCATTATCATCGTCGTTAATGTCGTCCTTATTATCGTCATTATCATCGTTGTTATCGTCGTTATTAGCCTCATAATTATCGTCGTTAATATCGTCGATATTATCGTCATTATCTTCGTTGTTATCACCGTTATTATCGTCGTTAATATCGTCGTTATTATCGTCGTTAATATCGTCATTATTTTGTGATAATCATCGTCGAAAATGTCGTCGTTATTATCGTCATTACCATCGTTTTTATCGTCCTTATTATCCTCATAATTATCGTCGTTAATATCGTCGTTATTTTGTCACAATCATCGTGGTTAATGTCGTCGTTATTATCGTCATTATCATCGTTGTTACGTCCTTATTATCCTCATAATTATCGTCGTTAATATCGTCGTTATATTGTCATATCATCGTCGTTAATGTCGTCGTTATTATCGTCATTATCATCGTTGTTATCGTCGTTATTAGCCTCATAATTATCGTCGTTAATATCGTCGATATTATCGTCATTATCTTCGTTGTTATCGCCGTTATTATCGTCGTTAATATCGTCGTTATTATCGTCGTAAATATCGCCGTTATTTTGTCATAATCATCGTCGTTAATGTCGTCGTTATTATCGTCATTACCATCGTTGTTATCGTCCTTATTATCCTCATAATTATCGTCGTAAACATCGTCGTTATTTTGTCATAATCATCGTCGTTAATGTCGTCGTTATTATCGTCATTATCTTCGTTGTTATCGTCGTTATTATCGTCGTCAATATCGTCGTTATTATCGTCGTAAATATCGCCGTTATTTTGTCATAATCATCGTCGTTAATGTCGTCGTTATTATCGTCATTACCATCGTTGTTATCATCCTTATTATCCTCATAATTATCGTCCTTAATATCGTCGTTATTTTGTCATAATCATCGTCGTTAATGTCGTCGTTATTATCGTCATTATCTTCGTTCTTATCGTCATAATTATCATCGTTAATATCGTCGTTATTATTGTCATTATCTTCTTTTTATCGTCGTTATTATCGTCGTTATTATCGTCGTTAATATAGTCGTTAATATCGTCATTATCATCGTTGTTAACGTCGTTATTATCGTCGATAATATCCTCGTTATTTTGTCATAATCATCGTCGTTAATGTCGTCGTTTTTATACGCATTATCTTCGTTTTTATCGTCTTTATTACCGTCGTTAATATCGTCGTTATTATCGTCGTTAATATCGTCGTTATTATCGTCATTATCATCGTTGTTATCGTCCTTATTATCCTCATAATTATCGTCGTTAATATCGTCGTTATTTTGTCATAATCATCGTCGTTAATGTCGTCGTTATTACCGTCATTATCTTCGTTTTTATCGTCGTTATTATCGTCGTTAATGTCGTCGTTATTATCGTCATTACCATCGTTGTTATCGTCCTTATTATCCTCATAATTATCGTCGTTTATATCGTCGTTATTTTGTCATAATCATCGTCTTTAATGTCGTCGTTATTATCGTCATTATCATCGTTGTTACGTCCTTATTATACTCTTAATTATCGTCGTTAATATCGTCGTTTTTTTGTCATAATCATCGTCTTTAAAGTCGTCGTTATTATCGTCATTATCATCGTTGTTACGTCCTTATTATCCTCATAATTATCGTCGTTAATATCGTCGTTATTTTGTCATAATCATCGTCGTTAATGTCGTCGTTATTATCGTCATTATCTTCGTTCTTATCGTCATAATTATCATCGTTAATATCGTCGTTATTATTGTCATTATCTTCTTTTTATCGTCGTTAATATCGTCGTTATTTTGTCATAATCATCGTCTTTAATGTCGTCGTTATTATCGTCATTATCTTCGTTGTTACGTCCTTATTATCCTCATAATTATCGTCGTTAATATCGTCGTTATTTTGTCATTATCATCGTCGTTAATGTCGTCCTTATTATCGTCATTATCATCGTTGTTATCGTCGTTATTAGCCTCATAATTATCGTCGTTAATATCGTCGATATTATCGTCATTATCTTCGTTGTTATCACCGTTATTATCGTCGTTAATATCGTCGTTATTATCGTCGTTAATATCGTCATTATTTTGTGATAATCATCGTCGAAAATGTCGTCGTTATTATCGTCATTACCATCGTTTTTATCGTCCTTATTATCCTCATAATTATCGTCGTTAATATCGTCGTTATTTTGTCACAATCATCGTGGTTAATGTCGTCGTTATTATCGTCATTATCATCGTTGTTATCGTCCTTATTATCCTCATAATTATCGTCGTTAATATCGTCGTTATCTTGTCATAATCATCGTAGTTAATGTCGTCGTTATTATCGTCATTATCTTCGTTTTTATCGTCGTTATTATCGTCGTTAATGTCGTCGTTATTATCGTCATTACCATCGTTGTTATCGTCCTTATTATCCTCATAATTATCGTCGTTTATATCGTCGTTATTTTGTCATAATCATCGTCTTTAATGTCGTCGTTATTATCGTCATTATCATCGTTGTTACGTCCTTATTATCCTCATAATTATCGTCGTTAATATCGTTGTTATTTTGTCATAATCATCGTCTTTAATGTCGTCGTTATTATCGTCATTATCATCGTTGTTACGTCCTTATTATCCTCATAATGATCGTCGTTAATATCGTCGTTATTTTGTCCTAATCATCGTCGTTAATGTCGTCGTTATATCGTCATTATCATCGTTGTTATCGTCGTTATTAGCCTCATAATTATCGTCGTTAATATCGTCGATATTATCGTCATTATCTTTGGTGTTATCGTCGTTATTATCGTCGTTAATATCGTCGTTATTATCGTCGTTAATATCGTCGTTATTTTGTGATAATCATCGTCGAAAATGTCGTCGTTATTATCGTCATTACCATCGTTGTTATCGTCCTTATTATCCTCATAATTATCGTCGTTAATATCGTCGTTATTTTGTCACAATCATCGTCGTTAATGTCGTCGTTATTATCGTCATTATCATCGTTGTTATCGTCCTTATTATCCTCATAATTATCGTCGTTAATATCGTCGTTATTTTGTCATAATCATCGTCGTTAATGTCGTCGTTATTATCGTCATTATCTTCGTTTTTATCGTCGTTATTATCGTCGTTAATGTCGTCGTTATTATCGTCATTACCATCGTTGTTATCGTCCTTATTATCCTCATAATTATCGTCGTTTATATCGTCGTTATTTTGTCATAATCATCGTCTTTAATGTCGTCGTTATTATCGTCATTATCATCGATGTTACGTCCTTATTATCCTCTTAATTATCGTCGTTAATATCGTCGTTATTTTGTCATAATCATCGTCTTTAATGTCGTCGTTATTATCGTCATTATCATCGTTGTTACGTCCTTATTATCCTCATAATTATCGTCGTTAATATCGTCGTTATTTTGTCATAATCATCGTCGTTAATGTCGTCGTTATTATCGTCATTATCATCGTTGTTTTCGTTGTTATTAGCCTCATAATTATCGTCGTTAATATCGTCGATATTATCGTCATTATCTTCGTTGTTATCGTCGTTATTATCGTCGTTAATATCGTCGTTATTATCGTCGTTAATATCGTCGTTATTTTGTGATAATCATCGTCGAAAATGTCGTCGTTATTATCGTCATTACCATCGTTGTTATCGTCCTTATTATTCTCATAATTATCGTCGTTAATATCGTCGTTAATTTGTCATAATCATCGTCGTGAATGTCGTCGTTTTTATACGCATTATCTTCGTTTTTATCGTCTTTATTACCGTCGTTAATATCGTCGTTATTATCGTCGTTAATATCGTCGTTAATATCGTCATCACCATCGTTGTTATCGTCCTTATTATCCTCATAATTATCATCATTAATATCGTCGTTATTTTGTCAAAATCATCGTCGTTAATATCGTCGATATTATCGTCATTATCTTCGTTGTTATCGTCGTTATTATCGTCGTTAATATCATCGTTATTATCGACGTAAATATCGCCGTTATTTTGTCATAATCATCGTCGTTAATGTCGTCGTTATTATCGTCATTATCATCGTTGTTATCGTCGTTATTAGCCTCATAATTATCGTCGTTAATATCGTCGATATTATCGTCATTATCTTCGTTGTTATCGTCGTTATTATCGTCGTTAATATCGTCGTTATTATCGTCGTTAATATCGTCGTTATTTTGTGATAATCATCGTCGAAAATGTCGTCGATATTATCGTCATTACCATCGTTGTTATCGTCCTTATTATTCTCATAATTATCGTCGTTAATATCGTCGTTAATTTGTCATAATCATCGTCGTGAATGTCGTCGTTTTTATACGCATTATCTTCGTTTTTATCGTCTTTATTACCGTCGTTAATATCGTCGTTATTATCGTCGTTAATATCGTCGTTAATATCGTCATCACCATCGTTGTTATCGTCCTTATTATCCTCATAATTATCATCATTAATATCGTCGTTATTTTGTCAAAATCATCGTCGTTAATATCGTCGATATTATCGTCATTATCTTCGTTGTTATCGTCGTTATTATCGTCGTTAATATCATCGTTATTATCGACGTAAATATCGCCGTTATTTTGTCATAATCATCGTCGTTAATGTCGTCGTTATTATCGTCATTACCATCGTTGTTATCGTCCTTATTATCCTCATAATTATCATCATTAATATCGTCGTTATTTTGTCACAATCATCGTCGTTAATGTCGTCGTTATTATCGTCATTATCATCGTTGTTATCGTCCTTATTATCCTCATAATTATCGTCGTTAATATCGTCGTTATTTTGTCACAATCATCGTCTTTAATGTCGTCGTTATTATCGTCATTATCATCGTTGTTACGTCCTTATTATCCTCATAATTATCGTCGTTAATATCGTCGTTATTTTGTCATTATCATCGTCGTTAATGTCGTCGTTATTATCGTCATTATCATCGTTGTTATCGTCGTTATTAGCCTCATAATTATCGTCGTTAATATCGTCGATATTATCGTCATTATCTTTGGTGTTATCGTCGTTATTATCGTCGTTAATATCGTCGTTATTATCGTCGTTAATATCGTCGTTATTTTGTGATAATCATCGTCGAAAATGTCGTCGTTATTATCGTCATTACCATCGTTGTTACCGTCCTTATTATCCTCATAATTATCGTCGTTAATATCGTCGTTATTTTGTCACAATCATCGTCGTTAATGTCGTCGTTATTATCGTCATTATCATCGTTGTTATCGTCCTTATTATCCTCATAATTATCGTCGTTAATATCGTCGTTATTTTGTCATAATCATCGTCGTTAATGTCGTCGTTATTATCGTCATTATCTTCGTTTTTATCGTCGTTATTATCGTCGTTAATGTCGTCGTTATTATCGTCATTACCATCGTTGTTATCGTCCTTATTATCCTCATAATTATCGTCGTTTATATCGTCGTTATTTTGTCATAATCATCGTCTTTAATGTCGTCGTTATTATCGTCATTATCATCGTTGTTACGTCCTTATTATTCTCTTAATTATCGTCGTTAATATCGTCGTTATTTTGTCATAAACATCGTCTTTAATGTCGTCGTTATTATCGTCATTATCATCGTTGTTACGTCCTTATTATCCTCATAATTATCGTCGTTAATATCGTCGTTATTTTGTCATAATCATCGTCGTTAATGTCGTCGTTATTATCGTCATTATCATCGTTGTTATCGTCGTTATTAGCCTCATAATTATCGTCGTTAATATCGTCGATATTATCGTAATTATCTTCGTTGTTATCGTCGTTATTATCGTCGTTAATATCGTCGTTATTATCGTCGTTAATATCGTCGTTATTTTGTGATAATCATCGTCGAAAATGTCGTCGTTATTATCGTCATTACCATCGTTGTTATCGTCCTTATTATCCTCATAATTATCGTCGTTAATATCGTCGATATTATCGTCATTATCTTCGTTGTTATCGTCGTTATTATCGTCGTTAATATCATCGTTATTATCGTCGTAAATATCGCCGTTATTTTGTCTTAATCATCTTCGTTAATGTCGTCGTTATTATCGTCATTACCATCGTTGTTATCGTCCTTATTATCCTCATAATTATCGTCGTTAATATCGTCGTTATTTTGTCATAATCATCGTCGTTAATGTCGTCGTTATTATCGTCATTATCATCGTTGATGTCGTCCTTATTATCCTCATAATTATCGTCGTTAATATCGTCGTTATTTTGTCATAATCATCGTCGTTAATGTCGTCGTTATTATCGTCATTATCATCGTTGTTATCGTCGTTATTAGCCTCATAATTATCGTCGTTAATATCGTCGATATTATCGTCATTATCTTCGTTGTTATCGTCGTTATTATCTTCGTTAATATCGTCGTTATTATCGTCGTTAATATCGTCGTTATTTTGTGATAATCATCGTCGAAAATGTCGTCGTTATTATCGTCATTACCATCGTTGTTATCGTCCTTATTATTCTCATAATTATCGTCGTTAATATCGTCGTTAATTTGTCATAATAATCGTCGTTAATGTCGTCGTTTTTATACGCATTATCTTCGTTTTTATCGTCTTTATTACCGTCGTTAATATCGTCGTTATTATCGTCGTTAATATCGTCGTTAATATCGTCATCACCATCGTTGTTATCGTCCTTATTATCCTCATAATTATCATCATTAATATCGTCGTTATTTTGTCACAATCATCGTCGTTAATATCGTCGATATTATCGTCATTATCTTCGTTTTTATCGTCTTTATTATCGTCGTTAATATCATCGTTATTATCGACGTAAATATCGCCGTTATTTTGTCATAATCATCGTCGTTAATGTCGTCGTTATTATCGTCATTACCATCGTTGTTATCGTCCTTATTATCCTCATAATTATCATCATTAATATCGTCGTTATTTTGTCACAATCATCGTCGTTAATGTCGTCGTTATTATCGTCATTATCATCGTTGTTATCGTCCTTATTATCCTCATAATTATCGTCGTTAATATCGTCGTTATTTTGTCATAATCATCGTCGTTAATGTCGTCGTTATTATCGTCATTATCTTCGTTCTTATCGTCGTTATTATCGTCATAATTATCATCGTCATTATCGTCATTTTATCATCATAATAAAAGTCGATATTATCGTCGATATTATCGTCATTATCATCGTTGTTATCGTCGTTATTATCCTCATAAATATCGTCGTTAATATCGTCGATATTATCGTCATTATCTTCGTTGTTATCGTCGTTATTATCGTCGTTAATATCATCGTTATTATCGTCGTAAATATCGCCGTTATTTTGTCATAATCATCGTCGTTAATGTCGTCGTTATTATCGTCATTACCATCGTTGTTATCGTCCTTATTATCCTCATAATTATCATCATTAATATCGTCGTTATTTTGTCACAAATATCGTCGTTAATGTCGTCGTTATTATCGTCATTATCATCGTTGTTATCGTCCTTATTATCCTCATAATTATCGTCGTTAATATCGTCGTTATTTTGTCACAATCATCGTCGTTAATGTCGTCGTTATTATTGTCATTATCTTCGTTGTTATCGTCGTTATTATCGTCGTTAATATCGTCGTTATTATCGTCGTTAATATCGTCGTTATTTTGTGATAATCATCGTCGAAAATGTCGTCGTTATTATCGTCATTACCATCGTTGTTATCGTCCTTATTATTCTCATAATTATCGTCGTTAATATCGTCGTTAATTTGTCATAATCATCGTCGTTAATGTCGTCGTTTTTATACGCATTATCTTCGTTTTTATCGTCTTTATTACCGTCGTTAATATCGTCGTTATTATCGTCGTTAATATCGTCGTTAATA
The DNA here is from genome assembly GCA_911387685.1 of Dolichovespula media. NCBI lineage: Eukaryota > Metazoa > Arthropoda > Insecta > Hymenoptera > Vespidae > Dolichovespula > Dolichovespula media. The sequence continues at coordinate 19,438 of CAJVQJ010000037.1, forward strand.
TCGTCATCACCATCGTTGTTATCGTCCTTATTATCCTCATAATTATCATCATTAATATCGTCGTTATTTTGTCACAATCATCGTCGTTAATATCGTCGATATTATCGTCATTATCTTCGTTGTTATCGTCGTTATTATCGTCGTTAATATCATCGTTATTATCGACGTAAATATCGCCGTTATTTTGTCATAATCATCGTCGTTAATGTCGTCGTTATTATCGTCATTACCATCGTTGTTATCGTCCTTATTATCCTCATAATTATCATCATTAATATCGTCGTTATTTTGTCACAATCATCGTCGTTAATGTCGTCGTTATTATCGTCATTATCATCGTTGTTATCGTCCTTATTATCCTCATAATTATCGTCGTTAATATCGTCTTTATTTTGTCACAATCATCGTCGTTAATATCGTCGATATTATCGTCATTATCTTCGTTGTTATCGTCGTTATTATCGTCGTTAATATCGTCGTTATTTTGTGATAATCATCGTCGAAAATGTCGTCGTTATTATCGTCATTACCATCGTTGTTATCGTCCTTATTATCCTCATAATTATCATTATTAATATCGTCGTTATTTTGTCACAATCATCGTCGTTAATGTCGTCGTTATTATCGTCATAATCTTCGTTGTTATCGTCGTTATTATCGTCGTTATTATCGTCGTTATTATCGTCGTAAATATCGCCGTTATTTTGTCATAATCATCGTCGTTAATGTCGTCGTTATTATCGTCATTACCATCGTTGATATCGTCCTTATTATCCTCATAATTATCGTCGTTAATATCGTCGTTATTTTGTCATAATCATCGTCGTTAATGTCGTCGTTATTATCGTCATTATCATCGTTGTTATCGTCCTTATTATCCTCATAATTATCGTCATTAATATCGTCGTTATTTTGTCATAATCATCGTCGTTAATGTCGTTGTTATTATCGTCATTATAATCGTTGTTATCGTCGTTATTAGCCACATAATTATCGTCGTTAATATCGTCGATATTATCGTCATTATCTTCGTTGTTATCGTCGTTATTATCGTCGTTAATATCGTCGTTATTATCGTCGTTAATATCGTCGTTATTTTGTGATAATCATCGTCGAAAATGTAGTCGTTATTATCGTCATTACCATCGTTGTTATCGTCCTTATTATCCTCATAATTATCGTCGTTAATATCGTCGTTATTTTGTCACAATCATCGTTGTTAATGTCGTCGTTATTATCGTCATTATCTTCGTTGTTATCGTCGTTATTATCGTCATAATTATCATCGTCATTATCGTCATTTTATCATCATAATTAAAGTCGTTATTATCGTCGTTAATATCGTCATTATCATCGTTGTTATCGTCGTTATTATCCTCATAAATATCGTCGTTAATATCGTCGATATTATCGTCATTATCTTCGTTCTTATCGTCGTTATTATCGTCGTTAATATCGTCGTTATTATCGTCGTAAATATCGCCGTTATTTTGTCATAATCATCGTCGTTAATGTCGTCGTTATTATCGTCATTACCATCGTTGTTATCGTCCTTATTATCCTCATAATTATCGTCGTTGATATCGTCGTTATTTTGTCATAATCATCGTCGTTAATGTCGTCGTTATTATCGTCATTATCATCGTTGTTATCGTCCTTATTATCCTCATAATTATCGTCGTTAATATCGTCGTTATTTTGACACAATCATCGTCGTTAATGTCGTCGTTATTATCGTCATTATCTTCGTTGTTATCGTCGTTATTATTGTCATAATTATCATCGTCATTATCGTCATTTTATCATCATAATTAATGTCGTTATTATCGTCGTTAATATCGTCATTATCATCGTTGTTATCGTCGTTATTATCCTCATAATTACCGTCGTTAATATCGTCGATATTATCGTCATTATCTTCGTTGTTTTCGTCATTATTATCGTCGTTAATAACGTCGATATTATCGTCATTATCTTCGTTGTTATCGTCGTTATTATCGTCGTTAATATCGTCGTTATTATCGTCGTAAATATCGCCGTTATTTTGTCATAATCATCGTAGTTAATGTCGTCGTTATTATCGTCATTACCATCGTTGTTATCGTCCTTATTATCCTCATAATTATCGTCGTTAATATCGTCGTTATTTTGTCATAATCATCGTCGTTAATGTCGTCGTTATTATCGTCATTATCATCGTTGTTATCGTCCTTATTATCCTCATAATTATCGTCGTTAATATCGTCGTTATTTTGTCATAATCATCGTCGTTAATGTCGTCGTTATTATCGTCATTATCATCGTTGTTATCGTCGTTATTAGCCTCATAATTATCGTCGTTAATATCGTTGATATTATCGTCATTATCTTCGTTGTTATCGTCGTTATTATCGTCGTTAATATCGTCGTTATTTTGTCATAATCATCGTCGAAAATGTCGTCGTTATTATCGTCATTACCATCGTTGTTATCGTCCTTATTATCCTCATAATTATCGTCGTTAATATCGTCGTTATTTTGTCATAATCATCGTCGTTAATGTCGTCGTTATTATCGTCATTATCATCGTTGTTATCGTCCTTATTATCCTCATAATTATCGTCGTTAATATCGTCGTTATTTTGTCATAATCATCGTCGTTAATATCGTCGTTATTATCGTCGTAAATATCGCCGTTATTTTGTTATAATCGTCGTCGTTAATGTCGTCGTTATTATCGTCATTACCATCGTTGTTATCGTCCTTATTATCCTCATAATTATCGTCGTTAATATCGTCGTTATTTTGTCATAATCATCGTCGTTAATGTCGTCGTTATTATCGTCATTATCATCGTTGTTATCGTCCTTATTATCCTCATAATTATCGTCGTTAATATCGTCGTTATTTTGTCATAATCATCGTCGTTAATGTCGTCGTTATTATCGTCATTATCTTCGTTTTTATCGTCGTTATTATCGTCGTTAATGTCGTCGTTATTATCGTCATTACCATCGTTGTTATCGTCCTTATTATCCTCATAATTATCGTCGTTTATATCGTCGTTATTTTGTCATAATCATCGTCTTTAATGTCGTCGTTATTATCGTCATTATCATCGTTGTTATCGTCCTTATTATCCTCATAATTATCGTCGTTAATATCGTCGTTATTTTGTCACAATCATCGTCGTTAATGTCGTCGTTATTATCGTCATTATCTTCGTTGTTATCGTCGTTATTATCTTCATAATTATCATCGTCATTATCGTCATTTTATCATCATAATTAAAGTCGTTATTATCGTCGTTAATATCGTCCTTATCATCGTTGTTATCGTCGTTATTATCCTCATAAATATCGTCGTTAATATCGTCGATATTATCGTCATTATCTTCGTTGTTATCGTCGTTATTATCGTCGTTAATATCATCGTTATTATCGTCGTAAATATCGCCGTTATTTTGTCATAATCATCGTCGTTAATGTCGTCGTTATTATCGTCATTACCATCGTTGTTATCGTCCTTATTATCCTCATAATTATCATCATTAATATCGTCGTTATTTTGTCACAATTATCGTCGTTAATGTCGTCGTTATTATCGTCATTATCATCGTTGTTATCGTCCTTATTATCCTCATAATTATCGTCGTTAATCGTCGTTATTTTGTCACAATCATCGTCGTTAATGTCGTCGTTATTATCGTCATTATCTTCGTTGTTATCGTCGTTATTATCGTCATAATTATCATCGTCATTATCGTCATTTTATCATCATAATTAAAGTCGTTATTATCGTCGTTAATATCGTCATTATCATCGTTGTTATCGTCGTTATTATCCTCATATTTACCGTCGTTAATATCGTCGATATTATCGTCATTATCTTCGTTGTTATCGTCATTATTATCGTCGTTAATGTCGTCGTTATTATCGTCATTATCATCGTTGTTATCGTCCTTATTATCCTCATAATTATCATTATTAATATCGTCGTTATTTTGTCACAATCATCGTCGTTAATGTCGTCGTTATTATCGTCATTATCATCGTTGTTATCGTCGTTATTATCGTCATAATTATCATCGTCATTATCGTCATTTTATCATCATAATTAAAGTCGTTATTATCGTCGTTAATTTCGTCATTATCATCGTTGTTATCGTCGTTATTATCCTCATAATTATCGTCGTTAATATCGTCGATATTATCGTCATTATCTTCGTTGTTATCGTCATTATTATCGTCGTTAATATCGTCGATATCATCGTCATTATCTTCGTTGTTATCGTCGTTATTATCGTCGTTAATATCGTCGTTATTATCGTCGTAAATATCGCCGTTATTTTGTCATAATCATCGTCGTTAATGTCGTCGTTATTATCGTCATTACCATCGTTGTTATCGTCCTTATTATCCTCATAATTATCGTCGTTTATATCGTCGTTATTTTGTCATAATCATCGTCTTTAATGTCGTCGTTATTATCGTCATTATCATCGTTGTTACGTCCTTATTATCCTCATAAATATCGTCGTTAATATCGTCGTTATTTTGTCATAATCATCGTCGTTAATGTCGTCGTTATTATCGTCATTATCATCGTTGTTATCGTCCTTATTATCCTCATAATTATCATCATTAATATCGTCGTTATTTTGTCACAATCATCGTCGTTAATGTCGTCGTTATTATCGTCATTATCATCGTTGTTATCGTCCTTATATCCTCATAATTATCGTCGTTAATATCGTCGTTATTTTGTCACAATCATCGTCGTTAATGTCGTCGTTATTATCGTCATTATCTTCGTTGTTATCGTCCTTATTATCCTCATAATTATCGTCGTTATTATCGTCGTTATTTTGTCATAATCATAGTCGTTAATGTCGTCGTTATTATCGTCATTATCTTCGTTTTTATCGTCGTTATTATCGTCGTTAATGTCGTCGTTATTATCGTCATTACCATCGTTGTTATCGTCCTTATTATCCTCATAATTATCGTCGTTTATATCATCGTTATTTTGTTATAATCATCGTCGTTAATGTCGTCGTTATTATCGTCATTACCATCGTTGTTATCGTCCTTATTATCCTCATAATTATCGTCGTTTATATCGTCGTTATTTTGTTATAATCATCGTCTTTAATGTCGTCGTTATTATCGTCATTATCATCGTTGTTACGTCCTTATTATCCTCATAAATATCGTCGTTAATATCGTCGTTATTTTGTCATAATCATCGTCGTTAATGTCGTCGTTATTATCGTAATTATCATCGTTGTTATCGTCCTTATTGTCCTCATAATTATCGTCGTTAATATCGTCGTTATTTTGTCACAATCATCGTCGTTAATGTCGTCGTTATTATCGTCATTATCTTCGTTGTTATCGTCGTTATTATCGTCATAATTATCATCGTCATTATCGTCATTTTATCATCATAATTAAAGTCGTTATTATCGTCGTTAATATCGTCGTTATTATCGTCGTAAATATCGTCGTTATTTTGTCATAATCATCGTCGTTAATGTCGTCGTTATTATCGTCATTATCATCGTTGTTATCGTCCTTATTATCCTCATAATTATCATCATTAATATCGTCGTTATTTTGTCACAATCATCGTCGTTAATGTCGTCGTTATTATCGTCATTATCATCGTTGTTATCGTTCTTATTATCCTCATAATTATCGTCGTTAATATCGTCGTTATTTTGTCACAATCATCGTCGTTAATGTCGTTGTTATTATCGTCATTATCTTCGTTGTTATCGTCGTTATTATCGTCATAATTATCATCGTCATTATCGTTATTTTATCATCATAATTAAAGTCGTTATTATCGTCGTTAATATCGTCATTATCATCGTTGTTATCGTCGTTATTATCCTCATAATTATCGTCGTTAATATCGTCGATATTATCGTCATTATCTTCGTTGTTATCGTCATTATTATCGTCGTTAATATCGTCGATATCATCGTCATTATCTTCGTTGTTATCGTCGTTATTATCGTCGTTAATATCGTCGTTATTATCGTCGTAAATATCGCCGTTATTTTGTCATAATCATCGTCGTTAATGTCGTCGTTATTATCGTCATTACCATCGTTGTTATCGTCCTTATTATCCTCATAATTATCGTCGTTTATATCGTCGTTATTTTGTCATAATCATCGTCTTTAATGTCGTCGTTATTATCGTCATTATCATCGTGTTACGTCCTTATTATCCTCATAATTATCGTCGTTAATATCGTCGTTATTTTGTCATAATCATCGTCGTTAATGTCGTCGTTATTATCGTCATTATCATCGTTGTTATCGTCCTTATTATCCTCATAATTATCATCATTAATATCGTCGTTATTTTGTCACAATCATCGTCGTTAATGTCGTCGTTATTATCGTCATTATCATCGTTGTTATCGTCCTTATATCCTCATAATTATCGTCGTTAATATCGTCGTTATTTTGTCACAATCATCGTCGTTAATGTCGTCGTTATTATCGTCATTATCTTCGTTGTTATCGTCCTTATTATCCTCATAATTATCGTCGTTATTATCGTCGTTATTTTGTCATAATCATAGTCGTTAATGTCGTCGTTATTATCGTCATTATCTTCGTTTTTATCGTCGTTATTATAGTCGTTAATGTCGTCGTTATTATCGTCATTACCATCGTTGTTATCGTCCTTATTATCCTCATAATTATCGTCGTTTATATCGTCGTTATTTTGTTATAATCATCGTCGTTAATGTCGTCGTTATTATCGTCATTACCATCGTTGTTATCGTCCTTATTATCCTCATAATTATCGTCGTTTATATCGTCGTTATTTTGTTATAATCATCGTCTTTAATGTCGTCGTTATTATCGTCATTATCATCGTTGTTACGTCCTTATTATCCTCATAAATATCGTCGTTAATATCGTCGTTATTTTGTCATAATCATCGTCGTTAATGTCGTCGTTATTATCGTAATTATCATCGTTGTTATCGTCCTTATTGGTTTCATAATTATCGTCGTTAATATCGTCGTTATTTTGTCACAATCATCGTCGTTAATGTCGTCGTTATTATCGTCATTATCTTCGTTGTTATCGTCGTTATTATCGTCATAATTATCATCGTCATTATCGTCATTTTATCATCATAATTAAAGTCGTTATTATCGTCGTTAATATCGTCGTTATTATCGTCGTTAATATCGTCGTTATTTTGTCATAATCATCGTCGTTAATGTCGTCGTTATTATCGTCATTATCATCGTTGTTATCGTCCTTATTATCCTCATAATTATCATCATTAATATCGTCGTTATTTTGTCACAATCATCGTCGTTATTATCGTCATTATCATCGTTGTTATCGTCCTTATTATCCTCATAATTATCGTCGTTAATATCGTCGTTATTTTGTCACAATCATCGTCGTTAATGTCGTTGTTATTATCGTCATTATCTTCGTTGTTATCGTCGTTATTATCGTCATAATTATCATCGTCATTATCGTCATTTTATCATCATAATTAAAGTCGTTATTATCGTCGTTAATATCGTCATTATCATCGTTGTTATCGTCGTTATTATCCTCATAAATATCGTCGTTAATATCGTCGATATTATCGTCATTATCTTCGTTGTTATCGTCGTTATTATCGTCGTTAATATCATCGTTATTATCGTCGTAAATATCGCCGTTATTTTGTCATAATCATCGTCGTTAATGTCGTCGTTATTATCGTCATTATCATCGTTGTTATCGTCCTTATTATCCTCATAATTATCGTCGTTAATATCGTCGTTATTTTGTCACAATCATCGTCGTTAATGTCGTCGTTATTATCGTCATTATCTTCGTTGTTATCGTCGTTATTATCGTCATAATTATCATCGTCATTATCGTCATTTTATCATCGTAATTAAAGTCGTTATTATCGTCGTTAATATCGTCATTATCATCGTTGTTATCGTCGTTATTATCCTCATAAATATCGTCGTTAATATCGTCGATATTATCGTCATTATCTTCGTTGTTATCGTCGTTATTATCGTCGTTAATATCATCTTTATTATCGTCGTAAATATCGCCGTTATTTTGTCATAATCATCGTCTTTAATGTCGTCGTTATTATCGTCATTATCATCGTTGTTACGTCCTTATTATCCTCATAATTATCGTCGTTAATATCGTCGTTATTTTGTCACAATCATCGTCGTTAATGTCGTCGTTATTATCGTCATTATCATCGTTGTTATCGTCGTTATTATCGTCATAATTATCATCGTCATTATCGTCATTTTATCATCATAATTAAAGTCGTTATTATCGTCGTTAATATCGTCGTTATTTTGTCACAATCATCGTCGTTAATGTCGTCGTTATTATCGTCATTATCTTCGTTGTTATCGTCGTTATTATCGTCATAATTATCATCGTCATTATCGTCATTTTATCATCATAATTAAAGTCGTTATTATCGTCGTTAATATCGTCATTATCATCGTTTTTATCGTCGATATTATCCTCATAATTATCGTCGTTAATATCGTCGATATTATCGTCATTATCTTCGTTGTTATCGTCATTATTATCGTCGTTAATATCGTCGATATTATCGTCATTATCTTCGTTGTTATCGTCGTTATTATCGTCGTTAATATCGTCGTTATTATCGTCGTAAATATCGCCGTTATTTTGTCATAATCATCGTCTTTAATGTCGTCGTTATTATCGTCATTATCATCGTTGTTACGTCCTTATTATCCTCATAATTATCGTCGTTAATATCGTCGTTATTTTGTCACAATCATCGTCGTTAATGTCGTCGTTATTATCGTCATTATCATCGTTGTTATCGTCGTTATTATCGTCATAATTATCATCGTCATTATCGTCATTTTATCATCATAATTAAAGTCGTTATTATCGTCGTTAATATCGTCATTATCATCGTTGTAATCGTCGTTATTATCCTCATAATTATCGTCGTTAATATCGTCGATATTATCGTCATTATCTTCGTTGTTATCGTCATTATTATCGTCGTTAATATCGTCGATATTATCGTCATTATCTTCGTTGTTATCGTCGTTATTATCGTCGTTAATATCGTCGTTATTATCGTCGTAAATATCGCCGTTATTTTGTCATAATCATCGTCGTTAATGTCGTCGTTATTATCGTCATTACCATCGTTGTTATCGTCCTTATTATTTTCATAATTATCGTCGTTTATATCGTCGTTATTTTGTCATAATCATCGTCTTTAATGTCGTCGTTATTGTCGTCATTATCATCGTTGTTACGTCCTTATTATCCTCATAATTATCGTCGTTAATATCGTCGTTATTTTGTCATAATCATCGTCGTTAATGTCGTCGTTATTATCGTCATTATCATCGTTGTTATCGTCGTTATTAGCCTCATAATTATCGTCGTTAATATCGTCGATATTATCGTCATTATCTTCGTTGTTATCGTCGTTATTATCGTCGTTAATATCGTCGTTATTATCGTCGTTAATATCGTCGTTATTTTGTGATAATCATCGTCGTTAATGTCGTCGTTATTATCGTCATTAGCATCGTTGTTATCGTCCTTATTATCCTCATAATTATCGTCGTTAATATCGTCGTTATTTTGTCACAATCATCGTCGTTAATGTCGACGTTATCATCGTCATTATCTTCGTTGTTATCGTCGTTATTATCGTCATAATTATCATCGTCATTATCGTCATTTTATCATCATAATTACAGTCGTTATTATCGTCGTTAATATCGTCATTATCATCGTTTTTATCGTCGATATTATCCTCATAATTATCGTCGTTAATATCGTCGATATTATCGTCATTATCTTCGTTGTTATCGTCATTATTATCGTCGTTAATATCGTCGTTATTATCGTCATTATCTTCGTTGTTATCGTCGTTATTATCGTCGTTAATATCGTCGTTATTATCGTCGTAAATATCGCCGTTATTTTGTCATAATCATCGTCTTTAATGTCGTCGTTATTATCGTCATTATCATCGTTGTTACTTCCTTATTATCCTCATAATTATCGTCGTTAATATCGTCGTTATTTTGTCACAATCATCGTCGTTAATGTCGTCGTTATTATCGTCATTATCATCGTTGTTATCGTCGTTATTATCGTCATAATTATCATCGTCATTATCGTCATTTTATCATCATAATTAAAGTCGTTATTATCGTCGTTAATATCGTCGTTATTTTGTCACAATCATCGTCGTTAATGTCGTCGTTATTATCGTCATTATCTTCGTTGTTATCGTCGTTATTATCGTCATAATTATCATCGTCATTATCGTCATTTTATCATCATAATTAAAGTCGTTATTATCGTCGTTAATATCGTCATTATCATCGTTTTTATCGTCGATATTATCCTCATAATTATCGTCGTTAATATCGTCGATATTATCGTCATTATCTTCGTTGTTATCGTCATTATTATCGTCGTTAATATCGTCGATATTATCGTCATTATCTTCGTTGTTATCGTCGTTATTATCGTCGTTAATATCGTCGTTATTATCGTCGTAAATATCGCCGTTATTTTGTCATAATCATCGTCTTTAATGTCGTCGTTATTATCGTCATTATCATCGTTGTTACGTCCTTATTATCCTCATAATTATCGTCGTTAATATAGTCGTTAATTTGTCACAATCATCGTCGTTAATGTCGTCGTTATTATCGTCATTATCTTCGTTGTTATCGTCGTTATTATCGTCATAATTATCATCGTCATTATCGTCATTTTATCATCATAATTAAAGTCGTTATTATCGTCGTTAATATCGTCATTATCATCGTTGTTATCGTCGTTATTATCCTCATAATTATCGTCGTTAATATCGTCGATATTATCGTCGTTATTATCGTCATTTTCATCGTTGTTATCGTCCTTATTATCCTCATAATTATCGTCGTTTATATCGTCGTTATTTTGTCATAATCATCGTCTTTAATGTCGTCGTTATTATCGTCATTATCATCGTTGTTACGTCCTTATTATCCTCATAATTATCGTCGTTAATATCGTCGTTATTTTGTCATAATCATCGTCGTTAATGTCGTCGTTATTATCGTCATTATCATCGTTGTTATCGTCCTTATTATCCTCATAATTATCATCATTAATATCGTCGTTATTTTGTCACAATCATCGTCGTTAATGTCGTCGTTATTATCGTCATTATCATCGTTGTTATCGTCCTTATATCCTCATAATTATCGTCGTTAATATCGTCGTTATTTTGTCACAATCATCGTCGTTAATGTCGTCGTTATTATCGTCATTATCTTCGTTGTTATCGTCCTTATTATCCTCATAATTATCGTCGTTATTATCGTCGTTATTTTGTCATAATCATAGTCGTTAATGTCGTCGTTATTATCGTCATTATCTTCGTTTTTATCGTCGTTATTATCGTCGTTAATGTCGTCGTTATTATCGTCATTACCATCGTTGTTATCGTCCTTATTATCCTCATAATTATCGTCGTTTATATCATCGTTATTTTGTTATAATCATCGTCGTTAATGTCGTCGTTATTATCGTCATTACCATCGTTGTTATCGTCCTTATTATCCTCATAATTATCGTCGTTTATATCGTCGTTATTTTGTTATAATCATCGTCTTTAATGTCGTCGTTATTATCGTCATTATCATCGTTGTTACGTCCTTATTATCCTCATAAATATCGTCGTTAATATCGTCGTTATTTTGTCATAATCATCGTCGTTAATGTCGTCGTTATTATCGTAATTATCATCGTTGTTATCGTCCTTATTGTCCTCATAATTATCGTCGTTAATATCGTCGTTATTTTGTCACAATCATCGTCGTTAATGTCGTCGTTATTATCGTCATTATCTTCGTTGTTATCGTCGTTATTATCGTCATAATTATCATCGTCATTATCGTCATTTTATCATCATAATTAAAGTCGTTATTATCGTCGTTAATATCGTCGTTATTATCGTCGTAAATATCGTCGTTATTTTGTCATAATCATCGTCGTTAATGTCGTCGTTATTATCGTCATTATCATCGTTGTTATCGTCCTTATTATCCTCATAATTATCATCATTAATATCGTCGTTATTTTGTCACAATCATCGTCGTTAATGTCGTCGTTATTATCGTCATTATCATCGTTGTTATCGTTCTTATTATCCTCATAATTATCGTCGTTAATATCGTCGTTATTTTGTCACAATCATCGTCGTTAATGTCGTTGTTATTATCGTCATTATCTTCGTTGTTATCGTCGTTATTATCGTCATAATTATCATCGTCATTATCGTTATTTTATCATCATAATTAAAGTCGTTATTATCGTCGTTAATATCGTCATTATCATCGTTGTTATCGTCGTTATTATCCTCATAATTATCGTCGTTAATATCGTCGATATTATCGTCATTATCTTCGTTGTTATCGTCATTATTATCGTCGTTAATATCGTCGATATCATCGTCATTATCTTCGTTGTTATCGTCGTTATTATCGTCGTTAATATCGTCGTTATTATCGTCGTAAATATCGCCGTTATTTTGTCATAATCATCGTCGTTAATGTCGTCGTTATTATCGTCATTACCATCGTTGTTATCGTCCTTATTATCCTCATAATTATCGTCGTTTATATCGTCGTTATTTTGTCATAATCATCGTCTTTAATGTCGTCGTTATTATCGTCATTATCATCGTTGTTACGTCCTTATTATCCTCATAATTATCGTCGTTAATATCGTCGTTATTTTGTCATAATCATCGTCGTTAATGTCGTCGTTATTATCGTCATTATCATCGTTGTTATCGTCCTTATTATCCTCATAATTATCATCATTAATATCGTCGTTATTTTGTCACAATCATCGTCGTTAATGTCGTCGTTATTATCGTCATTATCATCGTTGTTATCGTCCTTATATCCTCATAATTATCGTCGTTAATATCGTCGTTATTTTGTCACAATCATCGTCGTTAATGTCGTCGTTATTATCGTCATTATCTTCGTTGTTATCGTCCTTATTATCCTCATAATTATCGTCGTTATTATCGTCGTTATTTTGTCATAATCATAGTCGTTAATGTCGTCGTTATTATCGTCATTATCTTCGTTTTTATCGTCGTTATTATAGTCGTTAATGTCGTCGTTATTATCGTCATTACCATCGTTGTTATCGTCCTTATTATCCTCATAATTATCGTCGTTTATATCGTCGTTATTTTGTTATAATCATCGTCGTTAATGTCGTCGTTATTATCGTCATTACCATCGTTGTTATCGTCCTTATTATCCTCATAATTATCGTCGTTTATATCGTCGTTATTTTGTTATAATCATCGTCTTTAATGTCGTCGTTATTATCGTCATTATCATCGTTGTTACGTCCTTATTATCCTCATAAATATCGTCGTTAATATCGTCGTTATTTTGTCATAATCATCGTCGTTAATGTCGTCGTTATTATCGTAATTATCATCGTTGTTATCGTCCTTATTGGTTTCATAATTATCGTCGTTAATATCGTCGTTATTTTGTCACAATCATCGTCGTTAATGTCGTCGTTATTATCGTCATTATCTTCGTTGTTATCGTCGTTATTATCGTCATAATTATCATCGTCATTATCGTCATTTTATCATCATAATTAAAGTCGTTATTATCGTCGTTAATATCGTCGTTATTATCGTCGTTAATATCGTCGTTATTTTGTCATAATCATCGTCGTTAATGTCGTCGTTATTATCGTCATTATCATCGTTGTTATCGTCCTTATTATCCTCATAATTATCATCATTAATATCGTCGTTATTTTGTCACAATCATCGTCGTTATTATCGTCATTATCATCGTTGTTATCGTCCTTATTATCCTCATAATTATCGTCGTTAATATCGTCGTTATTTTGTCACAATCATCGTCGTTAATGTCGTTGTTATTATCGTCATTATCTTCGTTGTTATCGTCGTTATTATCGTCATAATTATCATCGTCATTATCGTCATTTTATCATCATAATTAAAGTCGTTATTATCGTCGTTAATATCGTCATTATCATCGTTGTTATCGTCGTTATTATCCTCATAAATATCGTCGTTAATATCGTCGATATTATCGTCATTATCTTCGTTGTTATCGTCGTTATTATCGTCGTTAATATCATCGTTATTATCGTCGTAAATATCGCCGTTATTTTGTCATAATCATCGTCGTTAATGTCGTCGTTATTATCGTCATTATCATCGTTGTTATCGTCCTTATTATCCTCATAATTATCGTCGTTAATATCGTCGTTATTTTGTCACAATCATCGTCGTTAATGTCGTCGTTATTATCGTCATTATCTTCGTTGTTATCGTCGTTATTATCGTCATAATTATCATCGTCATTATCGTCATTTTATCATCATAATTAAAGTCGTTATTATCGTCGTTAATATCGTCATTATCATCGTTGTTATCGTCGTTATTATCCTCATAAATATCGTCGTTAATATCGTCGATATTATCGTCATTATCTTCGTTGTTATCGTCGTTATTATCGTCGTTAATATCATCTTTATTATCGTCGTAAATATCGCCGTTATTTTGTCATAATCATCGTCTTTAATGTCGTCGTTATTATCGTCATTATCATCGTTGTTACGTCCTTATTATCCTCATAATTATCGTCGTTAATATCGTCGTTATTTTGTCACAATCATCGTCGTTAATGTCGTCGTTATTATCGTCATTATCATCGTTGTTATCGTCGTTATTATCGTCATAATTATCATCGTCATTATCGTCATTTTATCATCATAATTAAAGTCGTTATTATCGTCGTTAATATCGTCGTTATTTTGTCACAATCATCGTCGTTAATGTCGTCGTTATTATCGTCATTATCTTCGTTGTTATCGTCGTTATTATCGTCATAATTATCATCGTCATTATCGTCATTTTATCATCATAATTAAAGTCGTTATTATCGTCGTTAATATCGTCATTATCATCGTTTTTATCGTCGATATTATCCTCATAATTATCGTCGTTAATATCGTCGATATTATCGTCATTATCTTCGTTGTTATCGTCATTATTATCGTCGTTAATATCGTCGATATTATCGTCATTATCTTCGTTGTTATCATCGTTATTATCGTCGTTAATATCGTCGTTATTATCGTCGTAAATATCGCCGTTATTTTGTCATAATCATCGTCTTTAATGTCGTCGTTATTATCGTCATTATCATCGTTGTTACGTCCTTATTATCCTCATAATTATCGTCGTTAATATCGTCGTTATTTTGTCACAATCATCGTCGTTAATGTCGTCGTTATTATCGTCATTATCATCGTTGTTATCGTCGTTATTATCGTCATAATTATCATCGTCATTATCGTCATTTTATCATCATAATTAAAGTCGTTATTATCGTCGTTAATATCGTCATTATCATCGTTGTAATCGTCGTTATTATCCTCATAATTATCGTCGTTAATATCGTCGATATTATCGTCATTATCTTCGTTGTTATCGTCATTATTATCGTCGTTAATATCGTCGATATTATCGTCATTATCTTCGTTGTTATCGTCGTTATTATCGTCGTTAATATCGTCGTTATTATCGTCGTAAATATCGCCGTTATTTTGTCATAATCATCGTCGTTAATGTCGTCGTTATTATCGTCATTACCATCGTTGTTATCGTCCTTATTATTTTCATAATTATCGTCGTTTATATCGTCGTTATTTTGTCATAATCATCGTCTTTAATGTCGTCGTTATTGTCGTCATTATCATCGTTGTTACGTCCTTATTATCCTCATAATTATCGTCGTTAATATCGTCGTTATTTTGTCATAATCATCGTCGTTAATGTCGTCGTTATTATCGTCATTATCATCGTTGTTATCGTCGTTATTAGCCTCATAATTATCGTCGTTAATATCGTCGATATTATCGTCATTATCTTCGTTGTTATCGTCGTTATTATCGTCGTTAATATCGTCGTTATTATCGTCGTTAATATCGTCGTTATTTTGTGATAATCATCGTCGTTAATGTCGTCGTTATTATCGTCATTAGCATCGTTGTTATCGTCCTTATTATCCTCATAATTATCGTCGTTAATATCGTCGTTATTTTGTCACAATCATCGTCGTTAATGTCGACGTTATCATCGTCATTATCTTCGTTGTTATCGTCGTTATTATCGTCATAATTATCATCGTCATTATCGTCATTTTATCATCATAATTACAGTCGTTATTATCGTCGTTAATATCGTCATTATCATCGTTTTTATCGTCGATATTATCCTCATAATTATCGTCGTTAATATCGTCGATATTATCGTCATTATCTTCGTTGTTATCGTCATTATTATCGTCGTTAATATCGTCGATATTATCGTCATTATCTTCGTTGTTATCGTCGTTATTATCGTCGTTAATATCGTCGTTATTATCGTCGTAAATATCGCCGTTATTTTGTCATAATCATCGTCTTTAATGTCGTCGTTATTATCGTCATTATCATCGTTGTTACTTCCTTATTATCCTCATAATTATCGTCGTTAATATCGTCGTTATTTTGTCACAATCATCGTCGTTAATGTCGTCGTTATTATCGTCATTATCATCGTTGTTATCGTCGTTATTATCGTCATAATTATCATCGTCATTATCGTCATTTTATCATCATAATTAAAGTCGTTATTATCGTCGTTAATATCGTCGTTATATTGTCACAATCATCGTCGTTAATGTCGACGTTATCATCGTCATTATCTTCGTTGTTATCGTCGTTATTATCGTCATAATTATCATCGTCATTATCGTCATTTTATCATCATAATTAAAGTCGTTATTATCGTCGTTAATATCGTCATTATCATCGTTTTTATCGTCGATATTATCCTCATAATTATCGTCGTTAATATCGTCGATATTATCGTCATTATCTTCGTTGTTATCGTCATTATCATCGTCGTTAATATCGTCGATATTATCGTCATTATCTTCGTTGTTATCGTCGTTATTATCGTCGTTAATATCGTCGTTATTATCGTCGTAAATATCGCCGTTATTTTGTCATAATCATCGTCTTTAATGTCGTCGTTATTATCGTCATTATCATCGTTGTTACGTCCTTATTATCCTCATAATTATCGTCGTTAATATAGTCGTTAATTTGTCACAATCATCGTCGTTAATGTCGTCGTTATTATCGTCATTATCTTCGTTGTTATCGTCGTTATTATCGTCATAATTATCATCGTCATTATCGTCATTTTATCATCATAATTAAAGTCGTTATTATCGTCGTTAATATCGTCATTATCATCGTTGTTATCGTCGTTATTATCCTCATAATTATCGTCGTTAATATCGTCGATATTATCGTCGTTATTATCGTCATTTTCATCGTTGTTATCGTCCTTATTATCCTCATAATTATCGTCGTTAATATCGTCGTTATTTTGTCACAATCATCGTCGTTAATGTCGTCGTTATTATCGTCATTATCTTCGTTGTTATCGTCGTTATTATCGTCATAATTATCATCGTCATTATCGTCATTTTATCATCATAATTAAAGTCGTTATTATCGTCGTTAATATCGTCATTATCATCGTTGTTATCGTCGTTATTATCCTCATAATTATCGTCGTTAATATCGTCGATATTATCGTCATTATCTTCGTTGTTATCGTCATTATTATCGTCGTTAATATCGTCGATATTATCGTCATTATCTTCGTTGTTATCGTCGTTATTATCGTCCTTATATCCTCATAATTATCGTCGTTAATATCGTCGTTATTTTGTCACAATCATCGTCGTTAATCTCGTCGTTATTATCGTCATTATCTTCGTTGTTATCGTCCTTATTATCCTCATAATTATCGTCGTTATTATCGTCGTTATTTTGTCATAATCATAGTCGTTAATGTCGTCGTTATTATCGTCATTATCTTCGTTTTTATCGTCGTTATTATCGTCGTTAATGTCGTCGTTATTATCGTCATTACCATCGTTGTTATCGTCCTTATTATCCTCATAATTATCGTCGTTTATATCGTCGTTATTTTGTTATAATCATCGTCGTTAATGTCGTCGTTATTATCGTCATTACCATCGTTGTTATCGTCCTTATTATCCTCATAATTATCGTCGTTTATATCGTCGTTATTTTGTTATAATCATCGTCTATAATGTCGTCGTTATTATCGTCATTATCATCGTTGTTACGTCCTTATTATCCTCATAAATATCGTCGTTAATATCGTCGTTATTTTGTCATAATCATCGTCGTTAATGTCGTCGTTATTATCGTAATTATCATCGTTGTTATCGTCCTTATTGGCTTCATAATTATCGTCGTTAATATCGTCGTTATTTTGTCACAATCATCGTCGTTAATGTCGTCGTTATTATCGTCATTATCTTCGTTGTTATCGTCGTTATTATCGTCATAATTATCATCGTCATTATCGTCATTTTATCATCATAATTAAAGTCGTTATTATCGTCGTTAATATCGTCGTTATTATCGTCGTAAATATCGTCGTTATTTTGTCATAATCATCGTCGTTAATGTCGTCGTTATTATCGTCATTATCATCGTTGTTATCGTCCTTATTATCCTCATAATTATCATCATTAATATCGTCGTTATTTTGTCACAATCATCGTCGTTAATGTCGTCGTTATTATCGTCATTATCATCGTTGTTATCGTTCTTATTATCCTCATAATTATCGTCGTTAATATCGTCGTTATTTTGTCACAATCATCGTCGTTAATGTCGTTGTTATTATCGTCATTATCTTCGTTGTTATCGTCGTTATTATCGTCATAATTATCATCGTCATTATCGTCATTTTATCATCATAATTAAAGTCGTTATTATCGTCGTTAATATCGTCATTATCATCGTTGTTATCGTCGTTATTATCCTCATAAATATCGTCGTTAATATCGTCGATATTATCGTCATTATCTTCGTTGTTATCGTCGTTATTATCGTCGTTAATATCATCGTTATTATCGTCGTAAATATCGCCGTTATTTTGTCATAATCATCGTCGTTAATGTCGTCGTTATTATCGTCATTATCATCGTTGTTATCGTCCTTATTATCCTCATAATTATCGTCGTTAATATCGTCGTTATTTTGTCACAATCATCGTCGTTAATGTCGTCGTTATTATCGTCATTATCTTCGTTGTTATCGTCGTTATTATCGTCATAATTATCATCGTCATTATCGTCATTTTATCATCATAATTAAAGTCGTTATTATCGTCGTTAATATCGTCATTATCATCGTTGTTATCGTCGTTATTATCCTCATAAATATCGTCGTTAATATCGTCGATATTATCGTCATTATCTTCGTTGTTATCGTCGTTATTATCGTCGTTAATATCATCTTTATTATCGTCGTAAATATCGCCGTTATTTTGTCATAATCATCGTCTTTAATGTCGTCGTTATTATCGTCATTATCATCGTTGTTACGTCCTTATTATCCTCATAATTATCGTCGTTAATATCGTCGTTATTTTGTCACAATCATCGTCGTTAATGTCGTCGTTATTATCGTCATTATCATCGTTGTTATCGTCGTTATTATCGTCATAATTATCATCGTCATTATCGTCATTTTATCATCATAATTAAAGTCGTTATTATCGTCGTTAATATCGTCGTTATTTTGTCACAATCATCGTCGTTAATATCGACGTTATCATCGTCATTATCTTCGTTGTTATCGTCGTTATTATCGTCATAATTATCATCGTCATTATCGTCATTTTATCATCATAATTAAAGTCGTTATTATCGTCGTTAATATCGTCATTATCATCGTTTTTATCGTCGATATTATCCTCATAATTATCGTCGTTAATATCGTCGATATTATCGTCATTATCTTCGTTGTTATCGTCATTATTATCGTCGTTAATATCGTCGATATTATCGTCATTATCTTCGTTGTTATCGTCGTTATTATCGTCGTTAATATCGTCGTTATTATCGTCGTAATTATCGCCGTTATTTTGTCATAATCATCGTCTTTAATGTCGTCGTTATTATCGTCATTATCATCGTTGTTACGTCCTTATTATCCTCATAATTATCGTCGTTAATATCGTCGTTATTTTGTCACAATCATCGTCGTTAATGTCGTCGTTATTATCGTCATTATCATCGTTGTTATCGTCGTTATTATCGTCATAATTATCATCGTCATTATCGTCATTTTATCATCATAATTAAAGTCGTTATTATCGTCGTTAATATCGTCATTATCATCGTTGTAATCGTCGTTATTATCCTCATAATTATCGTCGTTAATATCGTCGATATTATCGTCATTATCTTCGTTGTTATCGTCATTATTATCGTCGTTAATATCGTCGATATTATCGTCATTATCTTCGTTGTTATCGTCGTTATTATCGTCGTTAATATCGTCGTTATTATCGTCGTAAATATCGCCGTTATTTTGTCATAATCATCGTCGTTAATGTCGTCGTTATTATCGTCATTACCATCGTTGTTATCGTCCTTATTATCCTCATAATTATCGTCGTTTATATCGTCGTTATTTTGTCATAATCATCGTCTTTAATGTCGTCGTTATTATCGTCATTATCATCGTTGTTACGTCCTTATTATCCTCATAATTATCGTCGTTAATATCGTCGTTATTTTGTCATAATCATCGTCGTTAATGTCGTCGTTATTATCGTCATTATCATCGTTGTTATCGTCGTTATTAGCCTCATAATTATCGTCGTTAATATCGTCGATATTATCGTCATTATCTTCGTTGTTATCGTCGTTATTATCGTCGTTAATATCGTCGTTATTATCGTCGTTAATATCGTCGTTATTTTGTGATAATCATCGTCGTTAATGTCGTCGTTATTATCGTCATTAGCATCGTTGTTATCGTCCTTATTATCCTCATAATTATCGTCGTTAATATCGTCGTTATTTTGTCACAATCATCGTCGTTAATGTCGACGTTATCATCGTCATTATATTCGTTGTTATCGTCGTTATTATCGTCATAATTATCATCGTCATTATCGTCATTTTATCATCATAATTACAGTCGTTATTATCGTCGTTAATATCGTCATTATCATCGTTTTTATCGTCGATATTATCCTCATAATTATCGTCGTTAATATCGTCGATATTATCGTCATTATCTTCGTTGTTATCGTCATTATTATCGTCGTTAATATCGTCGATATTATCGTCATTATCTTCGTTGTTATCGTCGTTATTATCGTCGTTAATATCGTCGTTATTATCGTCGTAAATATCGCCGTTATTTTGTCATAATCATCGTCTTTAATGTCGTCGTTATTATCGTCATTATCATCGTTGTTACTTCCTTATTATCCTCATAATTATCGTCGTTAATATCGTCGTTATTTTGTCACAATCATCGTCGTTAATGTCGTCGTTATTATCGTCATTATCATCGTTGTTATCGTCGTTATTATCGTCATAATTATCATCGTCATTATCGTCATTTTATCATCATAATTAAAGTCGTTATTATCGTCGTTAATATCGTCGTTATTTTGTCACAATCATCGTCGTTAATGTCGTCGTTATTATCGTCATTATCTTCGTTGTTATCGTCGTTATTATCGTCATAATTATCATCGTCATTATCGTCATTTTATCATCATAATTAAAGTCGTTATTATCGTCGTTAATATCGTCATTATCATCGTTTTTATCGTCGATATTATCCTCATAATTATCGTCGTTAATATCGTCGATATTATCGTCATTATCTTCGTTGTTATCGTCATTATTATCGTCGTTAATATCGTCGATATTATCGTCATTATCTTCGTTGTTATCGTCGTTATTATCGTCGTTAATATCGTCGTTATTATCGTCGTAAATATCGCCGTTATTTTGTCATAATCATCGTCTTTAATGTCGTCGTTATTATCGTCATTATCATCGTTGTTACGTCCTTATTATCCTCATAATTATCGTCGTTAATATAGTCGTTAATTTGTCACAATCATCGTCGTTAATGTCGTCGTTATTATCGTCATTATCTTCGTTGTTATCGTCGTTATTATCGTCATAATTATCATCGTCATTATCGTCATTTTATCATCATAATTAAAGTCGTTATTATCGTCGTTAATATCGTCATTATCATCGTTGTTATCGTCGTTATTATCCTCATAATTATCGTCGTTAATATCGTCGATATTATCGTCATTATCTTCGTTGTTATCGTCATTATTATCGTCGTTAATATCGTCGATATTATCGTCATTATCTTCGTTGTTATCGTCGTTATTATCGTCGTTAATATCGTCGTTATTATCGTCGTAAATATCGCCGTTATTTTGTCATAATCATCGTCTTTAATGTCGTCGTTATTATCGTCATTATCATCGTTGTTACGTCCTTATTATCCTCATAATTATCGTCGTTTATATCGTCGTTATTTTGTCACAATCATCGTCGTTAATGTCGTCGTTATTATCGTCATTATCATCGTTGTTATCGTCCTTATTATCCTCATAATTATCGTCGTTAATATCGTCGTTATTTTGTCATAATCATCGTCGTTAATGTCGTCGTTATTATCGTCATTATCTTCGTTTTTATCGTCCTTATTATCCTCATAATTATCATCATTAATATCGTCGTTATTTTGTCACAATCATCGTCGTTAATGTCGTCGTTATTATCGTCATTATCATCGTTGTTATCGTCCTTATTATCCTCATAATTATCGTCGTTAATATCGTCGTTATTTTGTCACAATCATCGTCGTTAATGTCGTCGTTATTATCGTCATTATCTTCGTTGTTATCGTCGTTATTATCGTCATAATTATCATCGTCATTATCGTCATTTTATCATCATAATTAAAGTCGTTATTATCGTCGTTAATATCGTCATTATCATCGTTGTTATCGTCGTTATTATCCTCATAATTATCGTCGTTAATATCGTCGTTAATATCGTCGTTAATATCGTCATTATCATCGTTGTTATCGTCCTTATTATCCTCATAATTATCATCATTAATATCGTCGTTATTTTGTCACAATCATCGTCGTTAATGTCGTCGTTATTATCGTCATTATCTTCGTTGTTATCGTCGTTATTATCGTCATAATTATCATCGTCATTATCGTCATTTTATCATCATAATTAAAGTCGTTATTATCGTAGTTAATATCGTCATTATCATCGTTGTTATTGTCGTTATTATCCTCATAAATATCGTCGTTAATATCGTCGTTATTTTGTCACAATCATCGTCGTTAATGTCGTCGTTATTATCGTCATTATCATCGTTCTTATCGTCCTTATTATCCTCATAATTATCGTCGTTAATATCGTCGTTATTTTGTCATAATCATCGTCGATAATGTCGTCGTTATTATCGCCATTATCTTCGTTTTTATCGTCTTTATTATCGTCGTTAATATCGTCGTTATTATCGTCGTTAATATCGTCGTTAATATCGTCATTATCATCGTTGTTATCGTCCTTATTATCCTCATAATTATCATCATTAATATCGTCGTTATATTGTCACAATCATCGTCGTTAATGTCGTCGTTATTATCGTCATTATCATCGATGTTATCTTCCTTATTATCCTCATAATTATCATCATTAATATCGTCGTTATTTTGTCACAATCATCGTCGTTAATGTCGTCGTTATTATCGTCATTACCATCGTTGTTATCGTCCTTATTATCCTCATAATTATCGTCGTTTATATCGTCGTTATTTTGTCATAATCATCGTCCTTATTGTCGTCGTTATTATCGTCATTATCATCGTTGTTACGTCCTTATTATCCTCATAATTATCGTCGTTAATATCGTCGTTATTTTGTCACAATCATCGTCGTTAATGTCGACGTTATCATCGTCATTATCTTCGTTGTTATCGTCGTTATTATCGTCATAATTATCATCGTCATTATCGTCATTTTATCATCATAATTAAAGTCGTTATTATCGTCGTTAATATCGTCATTATCATCGTTTTTATCGTCGATATTATCCTCATAATTATCGTCGTTAATATCGTCGATATTATCGTCATTATCTTCGTTGTTATCGTCATTATTATCGTCGTTAATATCGTCGATATTATCGTCATTATCTTCGTTGTTATCGTCGTTATTATCGTCGTTAATATCGTCGTTATTATCGTCGTAAATATCGCCGTTATTTTGTCATAATCATCGTCTTTAATGTCGTCGTTATTATCGTCATTATCATCGTTGTTACGTCCTTATTATCCTCATAATTATCGTCGTTTATATCGTCGTTATTTTGTCACAATCATCGTCGTTAATGTCGTCGTTATTATCGTCATTATCATCGTTGTTATCGTCCTTATTATCCTCATAATTATCGTCGTTAATATCGTCGTTATTTTGTCATAATCATCGTCGTTAATGTCGTCGTTATTATCGTCATTATCTTCGTTTTTATCGTCCTTATTATCCTCATAATTATCATCATTAATATCGTCGTTATTTTGTCACAATCATCGTCGTTAATGTCGTCGTTATTATCGTCATTATCATCGTTGTTATCGTCCTTATTATCCTCATAATTATCGTCGTTAATATAGTCGTTAATTTGTCACAATCATCGTCGTTAATGTCGTCGTTATTATCGTCATTATCTTCGTTGTTATCGTCGTTATTATCGTCATAATTATCATCGTCATTATCGTCATTTTATCATCATAATTAAAGTCGTTATTATCGTCGTTAATATCGTCATTATCATCGTTGTTATCGTCGTTATTATCCTCATAATTATCGTCGTTAATATCGTCGATATTATCGTCATTATCTTCGTTGTTATCGTCATTATTATCGTCGTTAATATCGTCGATATTATCGTCATTATCTTCGTTGTTATCGTCGTTATTATCGTCGTTAATATCGTCGTTATTATCGTCGTAAATATCGCCGTTATTTTGTCATAATCATCGTCTTTAATGTCGTCGTTATTATCGTCATTATCATCGTTGTTACGTCCTTATTATCCTCATAATTATCGTCGTTTATATCGTCGTTATTTTGTCACAATCATCGTCGTTAATGTCGTCGTTATTATCGTCATTATCATCGTTGTTATCGTCCTTATTATCCTCATAATTATCGTCGTTAATATCGTCGTTATTTTGTCATAATCATCGTCGTTAATGTCGTCGTTATTATCGTCATTATCTTCGTTTTTATCGTCCTTATTATCCTCATAATTATCATCATTAATATCGTCGTTATTTTGTCACAATCATCGTCGTTAATGTCGTCGTTATTATCGTCATTATCATCGTTGTTATCGTCCTTATTATCCTCATAATTATCGTCGTTAATATCGTCGTTATTTTGTCACAATCATCGTCGTTAATGTCGTCGTTATTATCGTCATTGTCTTCGTTGTTATCGTCGTTATTATCGTCATAATTATCATCGTCATTATCGTCATTTTATCATCATAATTAAAGTCGTTATTATCGTCGTTAATATCGTCATTATCATCGTTGTTATCGTCGTTATTATCCTCATAATTATCGTCGTTAATATCGTCGATATTATCGTCGTTATTATCGTCATTTTCATCGTTGTTATCGTCCTTATTATCCTCATAATTATCGTCGTTAATATCGTCGTTATTTTGTCACAATCATCGTCGTTAATGTCGTCGTTATTATCGTCATTATCTTCGTTGTTATCGTCGTTATTATCGTCATAATTATCATCGTCATTATCGTCATTTTATCATCATAATTAAAGTCGTTATTATCGTCGTTAATATCGTCATTATCATCGTTGTTATCGTTGTTATTATCCTCATAATTATCGTCGTTAATATCGTCGATATTATCGTCATTATCTTCGTTGTTATCGTCGTTATTATCGTCGTTAATATCATCGTTATTATCGTCGTAAATATCGCCGTTATTTTGTCATAATCATCGTCGTTAATGTCGTCGTTATTATCGTCATTATCATCGTTGTTATCGTCCTTATTATCCTCATAATTATCGTCGTTAATATCGTCGTTATTTTGTCACAATCATCGTCGTTAATGTCGTCGTTATTATCGTCATTATCTTCGTTGTTATCGTCGTTATTATCGTCATAATTATCATCGTCATTGTCGTCATTTTATCATCATAATTAAAGTCGTTATTATCGTCGTTAATATCGTCATTATCATCGTTGTTATCGTCGTTATTATCCTCATAATTATCGTCGTTAATATCGTCGATATTATCGTCATTATCTTCGTTGTTATCGTCGTTATTATCGTCGTTAATATCGTCGATATTATCGTCATTATATTCGTTGTTATCGTCGTTATTATCGTCGTTAATATCGTCGTTATTATCGTCGTAAATATCGCCGTTATTTTGTCATAATCATCGTCGTTAATGTCGTCGTTATTATCGTCATTACCATCGTTGTTATCGTCCTTATTATCCTCATAATTATCGTCGTTATTTTGTCATAATCATCGTCGTTAATGTCGTCGTTATTATCGTCATTATCATCATTGTTATCGTCCTTATTATCCTCATAATTATCGTCGTTAATATCGTCGTTATTTTGTCATAATCATCGTCGTTAATGTCGTCGTTATTATCATCATTATCTTCGTTTTTATCGTCGTTATTATCGTCGTTAATGTCGTCGTTATTATCGTCATTACCATCGTTGTTATCGTCCTTATTATCCTCATAATTATCGTCGTTTATATCGTCGTTATTTTGTCATAATCATCGTCTTTAATGTCGTCGTTATTATCGTCATTATCATCGTTGTTACGTCCTTATTATCCTCATAATTATCGTCGTTAATATCGTCGTTTTTTTGTCATAATCATCGTCGTTAATGTCGTCGTTATTATCGTCATTACCATCGTTGTTATCGTCCTTATTATCCTCATAATTATCGTTGTTAATATCGTCGTTATTTTGTCATAATCATCGTCGTTAATGTTGTCGTTATTATCGTCATTATCTTCGTTTTTATCGTCGTTATTATCGTCGTTAATATCGTCGTTATTATCGTCATTACCATCGTTGTTATCGTCCTTATTATCCTCATAATTATCATCATTAATATCGTCGTTATTTTGTCACAATCATCGTCGTTACTGTCGTCGTTATTATCGTCATTATCATCGTTGTTATCGTCCTTATTATCCTCATAATAATCGTCATTAATATCGTCGTTATTTTGTCACAATCATCGTCGTTAATGTCGTCGTTATTATCGTCATTATCTTCGTTGTTATCGTCGTTATTATCGTCATAATTATCATCGTCATTATCGTCATTTTATCATCATAATAAAAGTCGTTATTATCGTCGTTATTATCGTCATTATCATCGTTGTTATCGTCTTTATTATCCTCATAATTATCGTCGTTAATATCGTCGTTATATTGTCATAATCATCGTCGTTAATGTCGTCGTTATTATCGTCATTATCATCGTTGTTATCGTCGTTATTAGCCTCATAATTATCGTCGTTAATATCGTCGATATTATCGTCATTATCTTCGTTGATATCGTCGTTATTATCGTCGTTAATATCGTCGTTATTATCGTCATTATCTTCGTTGTTATCGTCGTTATTATCGTCATAATTATCATCGTCATTATCGTCATTTTATCATCATAATTAAAGACGTTATTATCGTCGTTAATATCGTCATTATCATCGTTGTTATCGTCGTTATTATCCTCATAATTATCGTCGTTAATATCGTCGATATTATCGTCATTATCTTCGTTGTTATCGTAGTTATTATCGTCGTTAATATCGTCGTTGTTATCGTCGTAAATATCGCCGTTATTTTGTCATAATCATCGTCGTTAATGTCGTCGTTATTATCGTCATTACCATCGTTGTTATCGTCCTTATTATCCTCATAATTATCGTCGTTAATATCGTCGTTATTTTGTCATTATCATCGTCGTTAATGTCGTCGTTATTATCGTCATTATCATCGTTGTTATCGTCCTTATTATCCTCATAATTATCGTCGTTAATATCGTCGTTATTTTGTCATAATCATCGTCGTTAATGTCGTCGTTATTATCGTCATTATCTTCGTTCTTATCGTCATAATTATCATCGTTAATATCGTCATTATTATTGTCATTATCTTCTTTTTATCGTCGTTATTATCGTCGTTAATATCGTCGTTATTATCGTCGTTATTATCGTCGTTAATATAGTCGTTAATATCGTCATTATCATCGTTGTTATCGTCGTTATTATCGTCGATAATATCCTCGTTATTTTGTCATAATCATCGTCGTTAATGTCGTCGTTTTTATACTTCGTTTTTATCGTCTTTATTACCGTCGTTAATATCGTCGTTATTATCGTCGTTAATATCGTCGTTAATATCGTCATTATCATCGTTGTTATCGTCCTTATTATCCTCATAATTATCATCATTAATATCGTCGTTATTTTGTCACAATCATCGTCGTTAATGTCGTCGTTATTATCGTCATTACCATCGTTGTTATCGTCCTTATTATCCTCATAATTATCGTCGTTTATATCGTCGTTATTTTGTCATAATCATCGTCCTTATTGTCGTCGTTATTATCGTCATTATCATCGTTGTTACGTCCTTATTATCCTCATAATTATCGTCGTTAATATCGTCGTTATTTTGTCATAATCATCGTCGTTAATGTCGTCGTTATTATCGTCATTATCTTCGTTGTTATCGTCATAATTCGTTGTTATCGTCGTTATTATCGTCGTTAATATCGTCGTTATTATCGTCGTAAATATCGCCGTTATTTTGTCATAATCATCGTCGTTAATGTCGTCGTTATTATGGTCATTACCATCGTTGTTATCGACCTTATTATCCTCATAATTATCGTTGTTAATATCGTCATTATTTTGTCATAATCATCGTCGTTAATGTCGTCGTTATTATCGTCATTATCTTCGTTTTTATCGTCGTTATTATCGTCGTTAATATCGTCGTTATTATCGTCATTACCATCGTTGTTATCGTCCTTATTATCCTCATAATTATCTTCATTAATATCGTCGTTATTTTGTCACAATCATCGTCGTTAATGTCGTCGTTAATATCGTCATCATCATCGTTGTTATCGTCGTTATTATCCTCATAAATATCGTCGTTAATATCGTCGATATTATCGTCATTATCTTCGTTGTTATCGTCGTATTATCGTCATAATTATCATCGTCATTATCGTCGTAAATATCGCCGTTATTTTGTAATTTTCATCGTCGTTAATGTCGTCGTTATTATCGTCATTACCATCGTTGTTATCGTCCTTATTATCCTCATAATTATCGTCGTTAATATCGTCGTTATTTTGTCATAATCATCGTCCTTATTGTCGTCGTTATTATCGTCATTATCATCGTTGTTACGTCCTTATTATCCTCATAATTATCGGCGTTAATATCGTCGTTATTTTGTCATAATCATCGTCGTTAATGTCGTCGTTATTATCGTCATTATCTTCGTTGTTATCGTCATAATTCGTTGTTATCGTCGTTATTATCGTCGTTAATATCGTCGTTATTATCGTCGTAAATATCGCCGTTATTTTGTCATAATCATCGTCGTTAATGTCGTCGTTATTATGGTCATTACCATCGTTGTTATCGACCTTATTATCCTCATAATTATCGTTGTTAATATCGTCATTATTTTGTCATAATCATCGTCGTTAATGTCGTCGTTATTATCGTCATTATCTTCGTTTTTATCGTCGTTATTATCGTCATTACCATCGTTGTTATCGTCCTTATACTCCTCATAATTATCTTCATTAATATCGTCGTTATTTTGTCACAATCATCGTCGTTAATGTCGTCGTTAATATCGTCATCATCATCGTTGTTATCGTCGTTATTATCCTCATAAATATCGTCGTTAATATCGTCGATATTATCGTCATTATCTTCGTTGTTATCGTCGTATTATCGTCATAATTATCATCGTCATTATCGTCGTAAATATCGCCGTTATTTTGTAATTTTCATCGTCGTTAATGTCGTCGTTATTATCGTCATTACCATCGTTGTTATCGTCCTTATTATCCTCATAATTATCGTCGTTAATATCGTCGTTATTTTGTCATAATCATCGTCGTTAATGTCGTCGTTATTATCGTCATTATCTTCGTTGTTATCGTCATAATTCGTTGTTATCGTCGTTATTATCGTCGTTAATATCGTCGTTATTATCGTCGTAAATATCGCCGTTATTTTGTCATAATCATCGTCGTTAATGTCGTCGTTATTATCGTCATTACCATCGTTGTTATCGACCTTATTATCCTCATACTTATCGTTGTTAATATCGTCATTATTTTGTCATAATCATCGTCGTTAATGTCGTCGTTATTATCGTCATTATCTTCGTTTTTATCGTCGTTATTATCGTCGTTAATATCGTCGTTATTATCGTCATTACCATCGTTGTTATCGTCCTTATTATCCTCATAATTATCTTCATTAATATCGTCGTTATTTTGTCACAATCATCGTCGTTAATGTCGTCGTTATTATCGTCATTATCATCGTTGTTATCGTCCTTATTATCCTCATAATTATCGTCGTTAATATCGTCGTTATTGTGTCACAATCATCGTCGTTAATGTCGTCGTTATTATCGTCATTATCTTCGTTGTTATCGTCGTTATTATCGTCATAATTATCATCGTCATTATCGTCATTTTATCATCATAATTAAAGTCGTTATTATCGTCGTTAATATCGTCCTTAATATCGTCGTTAATATCGTCATTACCATCGTTGATATCGTCCTTATTATCCTCATAATTATCATCATTAATATCGTTGTTATTTTGTCACAATCATCGTCGTTAATATCGTCGTTAATATCGTCATTATCATCGTTGTTATCGTCCTTATTATCCTCATAATTATCATCATTAATATCGTCGTTATTTTGTCACAATCATCGTCGTTAATGTCGTCGTTATTATCGTCATTACCATCGTTGTTATCGTCCTTATTATCCTCATAATTATCGTCGTTAATATCGTCGTTATTTTGTCATAATCATCGTCGTTAATGTCGTCGTTATTATCGTCATTATCTTCGTTTTTATCGTCGTTATTATCGTCGTTAATATCGTCGTTATTATCGTCATTACCATCGTTGTTATCGTCCTTATTATCCTCATAATTATCATCATTAATATCGTCGTTATTTTGTCACAATCATCGTCGTTAATGTCGTCGTTATTATCGTCATTATCATCGTTGTTATCGTCCTTATTATCCTCATAATTATCGTCGTTAATATCGTCGTTATTTTGTCACAATCATCGTCGTTAATGTCGTCGTTATTATCGTCATTATCTTCGTTGTTATCGTCGTTATTATCGTCATAATTATCATCGTCATTATCGTCATTTTATCATCATAATTAAAGTCGTTATTATCGTCGTTAATATCGTCATTATCATCGTTGTTATCGTCGTTATTATCCTCATAATTATCGTCGTTAATATTGTCGATATTATCGTCATTATCTTCGTTGTTATCGTCGTTATTATCGTCATAATTATCATCGTCATTATCGTCATTTTATCATCATAATTAAAGTCGTTATTATCGTCCTTAATGTCGTCGTTATTATCGTCATTACCATCGTTGTTATCGTCCTTATTATCCTCATAATTATCGTCGTTTATATCGTCGTTATTTTGTCATAATCATCGTCCTTATTGTCGTCGTTATTATCGTCATTATCATCGTTGTTACGTCCTTATTATCCTCATAATTATCGTCGTTAATATCGTCGTTATTTTGTCATAATCATCGTCGTTAATGTCGTCGTTATTATCGTCATTATCTTCGTTGTTATCGTCATAATTCGTTGTTATCATCGTTATTATCGTCGTTAATATCGTCGTTATTATCGTCGTAAATATCGCCGTTATTTTGTCATAATCATCGTCGTTAATGTCGTCGTTATTATGGTCATTACCATCGTTGTTATCGACCTTATTATCCTCATAATTATCGTTGTTAATATCGTCATTATTTTGTCATAATCATCGTCGTTAATGTCGTCGTTATTATCGTCATTATCTTCGTTTTTATCGTCGTTATTATCGTCGTTAATATCGTCGTTATTATCATCATTACCATCGTTGTTATCGTCCTTATTATCCTCATAATTATCTTCATTAATATCGTCGTTATTTTGTCACAATCATCGTCGTTAATGTTGTCGTTAATATCGTCATCATCATCGTTGTTATCGTCGTTATTATCCTCATAAATATCGTCGTTAATATCGTCGATATTATCGTCATTATCTTCGTTGTTATCGTCGTATTATCGTCATAATTATCATCGTCATTATCGTCGTAAATATCGCCGTTATTTTGTAATTTTCTTCGTCGTTAATGTCGTCGTTATTATCGTCATTACCATCGTTGTTATCGTCCTTATTATCCTCATAATTATCGTCGTTTATATCGTCGTTATTTTGTCATAATCATCGTCTTTAATGTCGTCGTTATTATCGTCATTATCATCGTTGTTACGTCCTTATTATCCTCATAATTATCGTCGTTAATATCGTCGTTATTTTGTCATAATCATCGTCGTTAATGTCGTCGTTATTATCGTCATTATCTTCGTTTTTATCGTCGTTATTATCGTCGTTAATATCGTCGTTATTATCGTCATTACCATCGTTGTTATCGTCCTTATTATCCTCATAATTATCTTCATTAATATCGTCGTTATTTTGTCACAATCATCGTCGTTAATGTCGTCGTTAATATCGTCATTATCATCGTTGTTATCGTCGTTATTATCCTCATAAATATCGTCGTTAATATCGTCGATATTATCGTCATTATCTTCGTTGTTATCGTCGTATTATCGTTATAATTATCATCGTCAATATCGTCGTAAATATCGCCGTTATTTTGTAATTTTCATCGTCGTTAATGTCGTCGTTATTATCGTCATTACCATCGTTGTTATCGTCCTTATTATCCTCATAATTATCGTCGTTTATATCGTCGTTATTTTGTCATAATCATCGTCTTTAATGTCGTCGTTATTATCGTCATTATCATCGTTGTTACGTCCTTATTATCCTCATAATTATCGTCGTAAATATCGTCGTTATTTTGTCATAATCATCGTCGTTAATGTCGTCGTTATTATCGTCATTATCTTCGTTGTTATCGTCATAATTCGTTGTTATCGTCGTTATTATCGTCACAAATATCATCGTCATTATCGTCGTAAATATCGCCGTTATTTTGTTATTTTCATTGTCGTTAATGTCGTCGTTATTATCGTCATTACCATCGTTGTTATCGTCCTTATTATCCTCATAATTATCGTCGTTAATATCGTCGTTATTTTTTCATAATCATCGTCGTAAATGTCGTCGTTATTATCGTCATTATCATCGTTGTTATCGTCCTTATTATACTCATAATTATCGTCGTTAATATCGTCGTTATTTTGTCATAATCGTCGTCGTTAATTTCGTCGTTATTATCGTCATTATCTTCGTTTTTATCGTCGTTATTATCGTCGTTAATGTCGTCGTTATTATCGTCATTACCATCGTTGTTATCGTTCTTATTATCCTCATAATTATCGTCGTTAATATCGTCGTTATTTTGTCATAATCATCGTCGTTAATGTCGTCGTTATTATCGTCATTATCATCGTTGTTATCGTCGTTATTAGCCTCATAATTATCGTCGTTAATATCGTCGATATTATCGTCATTATCTTCGTTGTTATCGTCCTTATTATCGTCGTTAATATCGTCGTTATTATCGTCGTTAATATCGTCGTTATTTTGTGATAATCATCGTCGTTAATGTCATCGTTATTATCGTCATTACCATCGTTGTTATCGTCCTTATTATCCTCATAATTATCGTCGTTAATATCGTCGTTATTTTTTCATAATCATCGTCGTAAATGTCGTCGTTATTATCGTCATTATCATCGTTGTTATCGTCCTTATTATACTCATAATTATCGTCGTTAATATCGTCGTTATTTTGTCATAATCGTCGTCGTTAATTTCGTCGTTATTATCGTCATTATCTTCGTTTTTATCGTCGTTATTATCGTCGTTAATGTCGTCGTTATTATCGTCATTACCATCGTTGTTATCGTTCTTATTATCCTCATAATTATCGTCGTTAATATCGTCGTTATTTTGTCATAATCATCGTCGTTAATGTCGTCGTTATTATCGTCATTATCATCGTTGTTATCGTCGTTATTAGCCTCATAATTATCGTCGTTAATATCGTCGATATTATCGTCATTATCTTCGTTGTTATCGTCCTTATTATCGTCGTTAATATCGTCGTTATTATCCTCGTTAATATCGTCGTTATTTTGTGATAATCATCGTCGTTAATGTCGTCGTTATTATCGTCATTACCATCGTTGTTATCTTCCTTATTATCCTCATAATTATCATCATTAATATCGTCGTTATTTTGTCACAATCATCGTCGTTAATGTCGTCGTTATTATCGTCATTATCATCGTTGTTATCGTCCTTATTATCCTCATAATTATCGTCGTTAATATCGTCGTTATTTTGTCACAATCATCGACGTTAATGTCGTCTTATTATCGTCATTATCTTCGTTGTTATCGTCGTTATTATCGTCATAATTATCATCGTCATTATCGTCATTTTATCATCATAATTAAAGTCGTTATTATCGTCGTTAATATCGTCATTATCATCGTTGTTATCGTCGTTATTATCCTCATAATTATCGTCGTTAATATCGTCGATATTATCGTCATTATCTTCGTTGTTATCGTCGTTATTATCGTCATAATTATCATCGTCATTATCGTCATTTTATCATCATAATTAAAGTCGTTATTATCGTCGTTAATATCGTCCTTAATATCGTCGTTATTATCGTCATTACCATCGTTGATATCGTCCTTATTATCCTCATAATTATCATCATTAATATCGTTGTTATTTTGTCACAATCATCGTCGTTAATATCGTCGTTAATATCGTCATTATCATCGTTGTTATCGTCCTTATTATCCTCATAATTATCATCATTAATATCGTCGTTATTTTGTCACAATCATCGTCGTTAATGTCGTCGTTATTATCGTCATTACCATCGTTGTTATCGTCCTTATTATCCTCATAATTATCGTCGTTAATATCGTCGTTATTTTGTCATAATCATCGTCGTTAATGTCGTCGTTATTATCGTCATTATCTTCGTTTTTATCGTCGTTATTATCGTCGTTAATATCGTCGTTATTATCGTCATTACCATCGTTGTTATCGTCCTTATTATCCTCATAATTATCATCATTAATATCGTCGTTATTTTGTCACAATCATCGTCGTTAATGTCGTCGTTATTATCGTCATTATCATCGTTGTTATCGTCCTTATTATCCTCATAATTATCGTCGTTAATATCGTCGTTATTTTGTCACAATCATCGTCGTTAATGTCGTCGTTATTATCGTCATTATCTTCGTTGTTATCGTCGTTATTATCGTCATAATTATCATCGTCATTATCGTCATTTTATCATCATAATTAAAGTCGTTATTATCGTCGTTAATATCGTCATTATCATCGTTGTTATCGTCGTTATTATCCTCATAATTATCGTCGTTAATATTGTCGATATTATCGTCATTATCTTCGTTGTTATCGTCGTTATTATCGTCATAATTATCATCGTCATTATCGTCATTTTATCATCATAATTAAAGTCGTTATTATCGTCCTTAATGTCGTCGTTATTATCGTCATTACCATCGTTGTTATCGTCCTTATTATCCTCATAATTATCGTCGTTTATATCGTCGTTATTTTGTCATAATCATCGTCCTTATTGTCGTCGTTATTATCGTCATTATCATCGTTGTTACGTCCTTATTATCCTCATAATTATCGTCGTTAATATCGTCGTTATTTTGTCATAATCATCGTCGTTAATGTCGTCGTTATTATCGTCATTATCTTCGTTGTTATCGTCATAATTCGTTGTTATCATCGTTATTATCGTCGTTAATATCGTCGTTATTATCGTCGTAAATATCGCCGTTATTTTGTCATAATCATCGTCGTTAATGTCGTCGTTATTATGGTCATTACCATCGTTGTTATCGACCTTATTATCCTCATAATTATCGTTGTTAATATCGTCATTATTTTGTCATAATCATCGTCGTTAATGTCGTCGTTATTATCGTCATTATCTTCGTTTTTATCGTCGTTATTATCGTCGTTAATATCGTCGTTATTATCGTCATTACCATCGTTGTTATCGTCCTTATTATCCTCATAATTATCTTCATTAATATCGTCGTTATTTTGTCACAATCATCGTCGTTAATGTTGTCGTTAATATCGTCATCATCATCGTTGTTATCGTCGTTATTATCCTCATAAATATCGTCGTTAATATCGTCGATATTATCGTCATTATCTTCGTTGTTATCGTCGTATTATCGTCATAATTATCATCGTCATTATCGTCGTAAATATCGCCGTTATTTTGTAATTTTCATCGTCGTTAATGTCGTCGTTATTATCGTCATTACCATCGTTGTTATCGTCCTTATTATCCTCATAATTATCGTCGTTTATATCGTCGTTATTTTGTCATAATCATCGTCTTTAATGTCGTCGTTATTATCGTCATTATCATCGTTGTTACGTCCTTATTATCCTCATAATTATCGTCGTTAATATCGTCGTTATTTTGTCATAATCATCGTCGTTAATGTCGTCGTTATTATCGTCATTATCTTCGTTTTTATCGTCGTTATTATCGTCGTTAATATCGTCGTTATTATCGTCATTACCATCGTTGTTATCGTCCTTATTATCCTCATAATTATCTTCATTAATATCGTCGTTATTTTGTCACAATCATCGTCGTTAATGTCGTCGTTAATATCGTCATTATCATCGTTGTTATCGTCGTTATTATCCTCATAAATATCGTCGTTAATATCGTCGATATTATCGTCATTATCTTCGTTGTTATCGTCGTATTATCGTTATAATTATCATCGTCAATATCGTCGTAAATATCGCCGTTATTTTGTAATTTTCATCGTCGTTAATGTCGTCGTTATTATCGTCATTACCATCGTTGTTATCGTCCTTATTATCCTCATAATTATCGTCGTTTATATCGTCGTTATTTTGTCATAATCATCGTCTTTAATGTCGTCGTTATTATCGTCATTATCATCGTTGTTACGTCCTTATTATCCTCATAATTATCGTCGTTAATATCGTCGTTATTTTGTCATAATCATCGTCGTTAATGTCGTCGTTATTATCGTCATTATCTTCGTTGTTATCGTCATAATTCGTTGTTATCGTCGTTATTATCGTCACAAATATCATCGTCATTATCGTCGTAAATATCGCCGTTATTTTGTTATTTTCATTGTCGTTAATGTCGTCGTTATTATCGTCATTACCATCGTTGTTATCGTCCTTATTATCCTCATAATTATCGTCGTTAATATCGTCGTTATTTTTTCATAATCATCGTCGTAAATGTCGTCGTTATTATCGTCATTATCATCGTTGTTATCGTCCTTATTATACTCATAATTATCGTCGTTAATATCGTCGTTATTTTGTCATAATCGTCGTCGTTAATTTCGTCGTTATTATCGTCATTATCTTCGTTTTTATCGTCGTTATTATCGTCGTTAATGTCGTCGTTATTATCGTCATTACCATCGTTGTTATCGTTCTTATTATCCTCATAATTATCGTCGTTAATATCGTCGTTATTTTGTCATAATCATCGTCGTTAATGTCGTCGTTATTATCGTCATTATCATCGTTGTTATCGTCGTTATTAGCCTCATAATTATCGTCGTTAATATCGTCGATATTATCGTCATTATCTTCGTTGTTATCGTCCTTATTATCGTCGTTAATATCGTCGTTATTATCGTCGTTAATATCGTCGTTATTTTGTGATAATCATCGTCGTTAATGTCGTCGTTATTATCGTCATTACCATCGTTGTTATCTTCCTTATTATCCTCATAATTATCATCATTAATATCGTCGTTATTTTGTCACAATCATCGTCGTTAATGTCGTCGTTATTATCGTCATTATCATCGTTGTTATCGTCCTTATTATCCTCATAATTATCGTCGTTAATATCGTCGTTATTTTGTCACAATCATCGACGTTAATGTCGTCTTATTATCGTCATTATCTTCGTTGTTATCGTCGTTATTATCGTCATAATTATCATCGTCATTATCGTCATTTTATCATCATAATTAAAGTCGTTATTATCGTCGTTAATATCGTCATTATCATCGTTGTTATCGTCGTTATTATCCTCATAATTATCGTCGTTAATATCGTCGATATTATCGTCATTATCTTCGTTGTTATCGTCGTTATTATCGTCATAATTATCATCGTCATTATCGTCATTTTATCATCATAATTAAAGTCGTTATTATCGTCGTTAATATCGTCCTTAATATCGTCGTTATTATCGTCATTACCATCGTTGATATCGTCCTTATTATCCTCATAATTATCATCATTAATATCGTTATTTTGTCACAATCATCGTCGTTAATATCGTCGTTAATATCGTCATTATCATCGTTGTTATCGTCCTTATTATCCTCATAATTATCATCATTAATATCGTCGTTATTTTGTCACAATCATCGTCGTTAATGTCGTCGTTATTATCGTCATTACCATCGTTGTTATCGTCCTTATTATCCTCATAATTATCGTCGTTAATATCGTCGTTATTTTGTCATAATCATCGTCGTTAATGTCGTCGTTATTATCGTCATTATCTTCGTTTTTATCGTCGTTATTATCGTCGTTAATATCGTCGTTATTATCGTCATTACCATCGTTGTTATCGTCCTTATTATCCTCATAATTATCATCATTAATATCGTCGTTATTTTGTCACAATCATCGTCGTTAATGTCGTCGTTATTATCGTCATTATCATCGTTGTTATCGTCCTTATTATCCTCATAATTATCGTCGTTAATATCGTCGTTATTTTGTCACAATCATCGTCGTTAATGTCGTCGTTATTATCGTCATTATCTTCGTTGTTATCGTCGTTATTATCGTCATAATTATCATCGTCATTATCGTCATTTTATCATCATAATTAAAGTCGTTATTATCGTCGTTAATATCGTCATTATCATCGTTGTTATCGTCGTTATTATCCTCATAATTATCGTCGTTAATATTGTCGATATTATCGTCATTATCTTCGTTGTTATCGTCGTTATTATCGTCATAATTATCATCGTCATTATCGTCATTTTATCATCATAATTAAAGTCGTTATTATCGTCGTTAATATCGTCGTTAATATCGTCATTACCATCGTTGTTATCGTCCTTATTATCCTCATAATTATAATCATTAATATCGTCGTTATTTTGTCACAATCATCGTCGTTAATGTCGTCGTTATTATCGTCATTATCATCGTTGTTATCGTCCTTATTATCCTCATAATTATCGTCGTTAATATCGTCGTTATTTTGTCACAATCATCGTCGTTAATGTCGTCGTTATTATCGTCATTATCATCGTTGTTATCGTCGTTATTAGCCTCATAATTATCGTCGTTAATATTGTCGATATTATCGTCATTATCTTCGTTGTTATTGTCGTTATTATCGTCATAATTATCATCGTCATTATCGTCATTTTATCATCATAATTAAAGTCGTTATTATCGTCGTTAATATCGTCGTTAATATCGTCATTATCATCGTTGTTATCGTCGTTATTATCGTCGATAATATCCTCGTTATTTTGTCATAATCATCGTTGTTAATGTGGTCGTTTTTATCGTCATTATCTTCGTTTTTATCGTCTTTATTATCGTCGTTAATATCGTCGTTATTATCGTCGTTAATGTCGTCGTTATTATCGTCTTTACCATCGTTGTTATCGTCCTTATTATCCTCATAATTATCATTATTAATATCGTCGTTATTTTGTCACAATCGTCGTCGTTAATGTCGTCGTTATTATCGTCATTATCATCGTTGTTATCGTCCTTATTATCCTCATAATTATCGACGTTAATATCGTC
Source organism: Dolichovespula media (assembly GCA_911387685.1). Lineage (NCBI taxonomy): Eukaryota > Metazoa > Arthropoda > Insecta > Hymenoptera > Vespidae > Dolichovespula > Dolichovespula media. Next base: position 59,722 of record CAJVQJ010000037.1, read on the forward strand.
GTTATTTTGTCACAATCATCGTCGTTAATGTCGTCGTTATTATCGTCATTATCATCGTTGTTATCGTCGTTATTAGCCTCATAATTATCATCGTTAATATCGTCGATATTATCGTCATTATCTTCGTTGTTATCGTCGTTATTATCGTCGTTAATATCGTCGTTATTACCGTCGTTAATATCGTCGTTATTTTGTGATAATCATCGTCGAAAATGTCGTCGTTATTATCGTCATTACCATCGTTGTTATCTTCCTTATTATCCTCATAATTATCATCATTAATATCGTCGTTATTTTGTCACAATCATCGTCGTTAATATCGTCGTTATTATCGTCATTATCATCGTTGTTATCGTCCTTATTATCCTCATAATTATCGTCGTTAATATCGTCGTTATTTTGTCATAATTATCGTCGTTAATGTCGTCGTTATTATCGTCATTATCTTCGTTCTTATCGTCATAATTATCGTCGTTAATATCGTCGTTATTATTGTCATTATCTTCTTTTTATCGACGTTATTATCGTCGTTAATATCGTCGTTATTATCGTTGTTATTATCGTCGTTAATATAGTCGTTAATATCGTCATTATCATCGTTGTTATCGTCGTTATTATCGTCGATAATATCCTCGTTATTTTGTCATAATCATCGTCGTTAATGTCGTCGTTTTTATACGCATTATCTTCGTTTTTATCGTCTTTATTACCGTCGTTAATATCGTCGTTATTATCGTCGTTAATATCGTCGTTAATATCGTCATTATCATCGTTGTTATCGTCCTTATTATCCTCATAATTATCATCATTAATATCGTCGTTATTTTGTCACAATCATCGTCGTTAATGTCGTCGTTATTATCGTCATTATCATCGTTGTTATCGTCCTTATTATCCTCATAATTATCGTCGTTAATATCGTCGTTATTTTGTCACAATCATCGACGTTAATGTCGTCTTATTATCGTCATTATCTTCGTTGTTATCGTCGTTATTATCGTCATAATTATCATCGTCATTATCGTCATTTTATCATCATAATTAAAGTCGTTATTATCGTCGTTAATATCGTCATTATCATCGTTGTTATCGTCGTTATTATCCTCATAATTAACGTCGTTAATATTGTCGATATTATCGTCATTATCTTCGTTGTTATCGTCGTTATTATCGTCATAATTATCATCGTCATTATCGTCATTTTATCATCATAATTAAAGTCGTTATTATCGTCGTTAATATCGTCGATAATATCGTCATTATCATCGTTGTTATCGTCGTTATTATCGTCGATAATATCCTCGTTATTTTGTCGTAACCATCGTTGTTAATGTGGTCGTTTTTATCGTCATTATCTTCGTTTTTATCGTCTTTATTATCGTCGTTAATATCGTCGTTATTATCGTCGTTAATATCGTCGTTAATATCGTCATTACAATCGTTGTTATCGTCCTTATTATCCTCATAATTGTCATCATTAATATCGTCGTTATTTTGTCACAATCATCGTCGTTAATGTCGTCGTTATTATCGTCATTATCTTCGTTGTTATCGTCGTTATTATCGTCATAATTATCATCGTCATTATCGTCATTTTATCATCATAATTAAAGTCGTTATTATCGTCGTTAATATCGTCATTATCTTCGTTGTTATCGTCGTTATTATCGTCGTTAATATCATCGTTATTATCGTAGTAAATATCGCCGTTATTTTGTCATAATCATCGTCGTTAATGTCGTCGTTATTATCGTCATTATCATCGTTGTTATCGTCCTTATTATCCTCATAATTATCATCATTAATATCGTCGTTATTTTGTCACAATCATCCTCGTTAATGTCGTCGTTATTATCGTCATTATCATCGTTGTTATCGTCCTTATTATCCTCATAATTATCGTCGTTATTATCGTCGTTATTTTGTCATAATCATCGTCGTTAATGTCCTCGTTATATCGTCATTATCATCGTTGTTATCGTCCTTATTATCCTCATAATTATCGTCGTTATTTTGTCATAATCATCGTCGTTAATGTCGTCGTTATTATCGACATTATCTTCGTTTTTATAGCCGTTATTATCATCGTTAATGTCGTAGTTATTATCGTGATTACCATCGTTGTTATCGTCCTTATTATCCTCATAATTATCGTCGTTTATATCGTCGTTATTTTGTCATAATCATCGTCTATAATGTCGTCGTTATTATCGTCATTATCATCGTTGTTACGTCCTTATTATCCTCATAATTATCGTCGTTAATATCTTCGTTATTTGGTCATAATCATCGTCTTTAATGTCGTCGTTATTATCGTCATTATCATCGTTGTTACGTCCTTATTATCCTCATAATTATCGTCGTTAATTTCGTCGTTATTTTGTCATAATCATCGTCGTTAATGTCGTCGTTATTATCGTCATTATCATCGTTGTTATCGTCGTTATTAGCCTCATAATTATCGTCGTTAATATCGTCGATATTATCGTCATTATCTTCGTTCTTATCGTCGTTATTATCGTCGTTAATATCGTCGTTATTATCGTCGTTGATATCGTCGTTATTTTGTGATAATCATCGTCGAAAATGTCGTCGTTTTTATCGTCATTACCATCGTTGTTATCGTCCTTATTATCCTCATAATTATCGACGTTAATATCGTCGTTATTTTGTCACAATCATCGTCGTTAATGTCGTCGTTATTATCGTCATTATCATCGTTGTTATCGTCCTTATTATCCTCATAATTATCGTCGTTAATATCGTCGTTATTTTGTCACAATCATCGTCGTTAATGTCGTCGTTATTATCGTCATTATCATCGTTGTTATCGTCGTTATTAGCCTCATAATTATCGTCGTTAATATTGTCGATATTATCGTCATTATCTTCGTTGTTATTGTCGTTATTATCGTCATAATTATCATCGTCATTATCGACATTTTATCATCATAATTAAAGTCGTTATTATCGTCGTTAATATCGTCGTTAATATCGTCATTATCATCGTTGTTATCGTCGTTATTATCGTCGATAATATCCTCGTTATTTTGTCATAATCATCGTTGTTAATGTGGTCGTTTTTATCGTCATTATCTTCGTTTTTATCGTCTTTATTATCGTCGTTAATATCGTCGGTATTATCGTCGTTAATATCGTCGTTAATATCGTCATTATCATCGTTGTTATCGTCCTTATTATCCTCATAATTATCGTCGTTAATATCGTCGTTATTTTGTCATAATCATCGTCGTTAATGTCGTCGTTATTATCGTCATTATCTTCGTTGTTATCGTCGTTATTATCCTCATAATTATCGTCGTTAATATCGTCGTTATTTTGTCATAATCATCGTCGTTAATGTCGTCGTTATTATCGTCATTATCTACGTTGTTATCATCATAAATATCATCGTTAATATCGTCGTTATTATTGTCATTTTCTTCTTTTTATCGTCGTTTTTATCGTCGTTAATATCGTCGTTATTATCGTCGTTATTATCGTCGTTAATATCGTCGTTAATATCGTCATTATCATCGTTGTTATCGTCCTTATTATGCTCATAATTATCGTCATTAATATCGTCGTTATTTTGTCATAATCATCGTCGTTAAGTCGTTGTTATTATCGTCATTATCTACGTTGTTATCGTCATAAATATCATCGTTAATATCGTCGTTATTATTGTCATTATCTTCTTTTTATCGTCGTTATTATCGGCCTTATCATCCTCATAATTATCGTCGTTAATATCGTCGTTATTTTGTCATAATCATCGTCGTTAATGTCGTCGTTATTATCGTCATTATCTTCGTTGTTATCGTCATAATTATCATCGTTAATATCGTCGTTATTATTGTCATTATCTTCTTTTTATCGTCGTTATTATCGTCGTTAATATCGTCTTTATTATCGTCGTTATTATCGTCGTTAATATCGTCGTTAATATCGTCATTATCATCGTTGTTATCGTCCTTATCATCCTAATAGTTGTCCTCGTTAATATCGTCGTTATTTTGTCATAATCATCGTCGTTAATATCGTCGTTAATATCGTCATTATCATCGTTGTTATCGTCCTTATTATCCTCATAATTATCGTCGTTATTATCGTCGTTATTTTGTCATAATCATCGTCGTTAATGTCGTCGTTATTATCGTCATTATCTTCGTTGTTATCGTCATAATTATCATCGTTATTATCGTCGTTATTATTGTCATTATCTTCTTTTTATCGTCGTTATTATCGTCGTTAATATCGTCTTTATTATCGTCGTTATTATCGTCGTTAATATCGTCGTTAATATCGTCATTATCATCGTTGTTATCGTCCTTATCATCCTCATAATTATCGTCGTTAATATCGTCGTTATTTTGTCATAATCATCGTCGTTAATGTCGTCGTTATTATCGTCATTATCTACGTTGTTATCGTCATAAATATCATCGTTAATATCGTCGTTATTATTGTCATTATCTTCTTTTTATCGTCGTTATTATCGTCGTTAATATCGTCGTTATTATCGTCGTTAATATCGTCGTTAATATCGTCATTATCATCGTTGTTATCGTCCTTATTATCCTCATAATTATCGTCGTTAATATCTTCGTTATTTTGTCATAAACATCGTCGTTAATGTCGTCGTTATTATCGTCATTATAATCGTTGTTATCGTCCTTATCATCCTCATAATTATCGTCGTTATTTTGTCATAATCATCGTCGTTAATGTCGTCGTTATTATCGTCATTATCATCGTTGTTATCATCCTTATCATCCTCATAATTATCGTCGTTAATATCGTCGTTATTTTGTCATAATCATCGACGTTAATGTCGTCGTTATTATCGTCATTATCTACGTTGTTATTGTCATAAATATCATCGATAATATCGTCGTTATTATTGTCATTATCGTTTTTTTATCGTCGTTATTAACGTCGTTATTATCGTTTTAATATCGTCGTTAATATCGTCATTATCATCGTTGTTATCGTCCTTAATATCCTCATAATTATCGTCGTTAATATCGTCGTTATTTTGTCATAAACATCGTCGCTAATGTCGTCGTTATTATCGTCATTATCATCGTTGTTATCGTCCTTATCATCCTCATAATTATCGTCGTTAATATCGTCGTTATTTTGTCATAATCATCGTCGTTAATGTCGTCGTTATTATCGTCATTATCTTCGTTGTTATCGTCATAATTATCATCGTTAATATCGTCGTTATTATTGTCATTATCTTCTTTTTATCGTCGTTATTATCGTCGTTAATATCGTCTTTATTATCGTCGTTATTATCGTCATTAATATCGTCGTTAATATCGTCATTATCATCGTTGTTATCGTCCTTATCATCCTCATAGTTGTCGTCGTTAATATCGTCGTTATTTTGTCATAATCATCGTCGTTAATATCGTCGTTAATATCGTCATTATCATCGTTGTTATCGTCCTTATTATCCTCATAATTATCGTCGTTAATATCGTCGTTATTTTGTCAAAATCATCGTCGTTAATGTCGTCGTTATTATCGTCATTATCATCGTTGTTATCGTCCTTATCACCCTCATAATTATCGTCGTTAATATCGTCGTTATTTTGTCATAATCATCGTCGTTAATGTCGTCGTTATTATCGTCATTATCTACGTTGTTATCGTCGTAAATATCATCGATAATATCGTCGTTATTATTGTCATTATCTTCTTTATATCGTCGTTATTAACGTCGTTATTATCGTCGTTAATATCGTCGTTAATATCGTCATTATCATCGTTGTTATCGTCCTTATTATCCTCATAATTATCGTCGTTAATATCGTCGTTATTTTGTCATAATCATCGTCGTTAATATCGTCGTTATTTTTCATTATCATCGTTGTTATCGTCCTTATCGTCCTCATAATTATCGTCGTTAATATCGTCGGTATTTTGTCATAATCATCGTCGTTAATGTCGTCGTTATTATCGTCATTATCTACATTGTTATTGTCCTTATCATCCTCATAATTATCGTCGTTAATATCGTCGTTATTTTGTCATAATCATCGTCGTTAATGTCGTCGTTATTATCATCATTATCTACATTGTTATTGTCCTTATCATCCTCATAATTATCGTCGTTAATATCGTCGTTATTTTGTCATAATCATCGTCGTTAATGTCGTCGTTATTATCATCATTATCTACATTGTTATCTTTCTTATCATCCTCATAATTATCGTCGTTAATATCGTCGTTATTTTATCATAATCATCGTCGTTAATGTCGTCGTTATTATCGTCATTATCTACGTTGTTATCATCATAAATATCATCGTTAATATCGTCGTTATTATTGTCATTTTCTTCTTTTTATCGTCGTTTTTATCTTCGTTAATATCGTCGTTATTATCGTCGTTATTATCGTCGTTAATATCGTCGTTAATATCGTCATTATCATCGTTGTTATCGTCCTTATTCTGCTCATAATTATCGTCATTAATATCGTCGTTATTTTGTCATAATCATCGTCGTTAATGTCGTCGTTATTATCGTCATTATCTACGTTGTTATCATCATAAATATCATCGTTAATATCGTCGTTATTATTGTCATTTTCTTCTTTTAATCGTCGTTTTTATCTTCGTTAATATCGTCCTTATTATCGTCGTTATTATCGTCGTTAATATCGTCGTTAATATCGTCATTATCATCGTTGTTATCGTCCTTATTCTGCTCATAATTATCGTCATTAATATCGTCGTTATTTTGTCATAATCATCGTCGTTAATGTCGTTGTTATTATCGTCATTATCTACGTTGTTATCGTCATAAATATCATCGTTAATATCGTCGTTATTATTGTCATTATCTTCTTTTTATCGTCGTTATTATCGGCCTTATCATCCTCATAATTATCGTCGTTAATATCGTCGTTATTTTGTCATAATCATCGTCGTTAATGTCGTCGTTATTATCGTCATTATCTTCGTTGCTATCGTCATAATTATCATCGTTAATATCGTCGTTATTATTGTCATTATCTTCTTTTTATCGTCGTTATTATCGTCGTTAATATCGTCTTTATTATCGTCGTTATTATCGTCGTTAATATCGTCGTTAATATCGTCATTATCATCGTTGTTATCGTCCTTATCATCCTCATAGTTGTCGTCGTTAATATCGTCGTTATTTTGTCATAATCATCGTCGTTAATATCGTCGTTAATATCGTCATTATCATCGTTGTTATCGTCCTTATTATCCTCATAATTATCGTCGTTAATATCGTCGTTATTTTGTCATAATCATCGTCGTTAATGTCGTCGTTATTATCGTCATTATCTTCGTTGTTATCGTCGTTATTATCCTCATAATTATCGTCGTTAATATCGTCGTTATTTTGTCATAATCAACGTCGTTAATGTCGTCGTTATTATCGTCATTATCTACGTTGTTATCATCATAAATATCATCGTTAATATCGTCGTTATTATTGTCATTTTCTTCTTTTTATCGTCGTTTTTATCGTCGTTAATATCGTCGTTATTATCGTCGTTATTATCGTCGTTAATATCGTCGTTAATATCGTCATTATCATCGTTGTTATCGTCCTTATTATGCTCATAATTATCGTCATTAATATCGTCGTTATTTTGTCATAATCATCGTCGTTAATGTCGTTGTTATTATCGTCATTATCTACGTTGTTATCGTCATAAATATCATCGTTAATATCGTCGTTATTATTGTCATTATCTTCTTTTTATCGTCGTTATTATCGGCCTTATCATCCTCATAATTATCGTCGTTAATATCGTCGTTATTTTGTCATAATCATCGTTGTTAATGTCGTCGTTATTATCGCCATTATCTTCGTTGTTATCGTCATAATTATCATCGTTAATATCGTCGTTATTATTGTCATTATCTTCTTTTTATCGTCGTTATTATCGTCGTTAATATCGTCTTTATTATCGTCGTTATTATCGTCGTTAATATCGTCGTTAATATCGTCATTATCATCGTTGTTATCGTCCTTATCATCCTAATAGTTGTCGTCGTTAATATCGTCGTTATTTTGTCATAAACATCGTCGCTAATGTCGTCGTTATTATCGTCATTATCATCGTTGTTATCGTCCTTATCATCCTCATAATTATCGTCGTTAATATCGTCGTTATTTTGTCATAATCATCGTCGTTAATGTCGTCGTTATAATCGTCATTATCTTCGTTGTTATCGTCATAATTATCATCGTTAATATCGTCGTTATTATTGTCATTATCTTCTTTTTATCGTCGTTATTATCGTCGTTAATATCGTCTTTATTATCGTCGTTATTATCGTCATTAATATCGTCGTTAATATCGTCATTATCATCGTTGTTATCGTCCTTATCATCCTCATAGTTGTCGTCGTTAATATCGTCGTTATTTTGTCATAATCATCGTCGTTAATATCGTCGTTAATATCGTCATTATCATCGTTGTTATCGTCCTTATTATCCTCATAATTATCGTCGTTAATATCGTCGTTATTTTGTCATAATCATCGTCGTTAATGTCGTCGTTATTATCGTCATTATCATCGTTGTTATCGTCCTTATCATCCTCATAATTATCGTCGTTAATATCGTCGTTATTTTGTCATAATCATCGTCGTTAATGTCGTCGTTATTATCGTCATTATCTTCGTTGTTATCGTCATAATTATCATCGTTAATATCGTCGTTATTATTGTCATTATCTTCTTTTTATCGTCGTTATTATCGTCGTTAATATCGTCATTAATATCGTCATTATCATCGTTGTTATCGTCCTTATTATCCTCATAATTATCGTCGTTAATATCGTCGTTATTTTGTCAAAATCATCGTCGTTAATGTCGTCGTTATTATCGTCATTATCATCGTTGTTATCGTCCTTATCATCCTCATAATTATCGTCCTTAATATCGTCGTTATTTTGTCATAATCATCGTCGTTAATGTCGTCGTTATTATCGTCATTATCTACGTTGTTATCGTCGTAAATATCATCGATAATATCGTCGTTATTATTGTCATTATCTTCTTTATATCGTCGTTATTAACGTCGTTATTATCGTCGTTAATATCGTCGTTAATATCGTCATTATCATCGTTGTTATCGTCCTTATTATCCTCATAATTATCGTCGTTAATATCGTCGTTATTTTGTCATAATCATCGTCGTTAATATCGTCGTTATTTTTCATTATCATCGTTGTTATCGTCCTTATCATCCTCATAATTATCGTCGTTAATATCGTCGGTATTTTGTCATAATCATCGTCGTTAATGTCGTCGTTATTATCGTCATTATCTACATTGTTATTGTCCTTATCATCCTCATAATTACCGTCGTTAATATCGTCGTTATTTTGTCATAATCATCGTCGTTAATGTCGTCGTTATTATCATCATTATCTACATTGTTATCTTTCTTATCATCCTCATAATTATCGTCGTTAATATCGTCGTTATTTTATCATAATCATCGTCGTTAATGTCGTCGTTATTATCGTCATTATCTTCGTTGTTATGGTCGTTATCATCCTCATAATTATCGTCGTTAATGTCGTCGTTATTATCGTCATTATCTTCGTTGTTATCGTCATAATTATCATCGTTAATATCGTCGTTATTATTGTCATTATCTTCTTTTTATCGTCGTTATTATCGTCGTTAATATCGTTTTTATTATCGTCGTTATTATCGTCGTTAATATCGTCGATAATATCGTCATTATCATCGTTGTTATCGTCCTTATCATCCTCATAATTATCGTCGTTAATATCGTCGTTATTTTGTCATAATCATCGTCGTTAATGTCGTCGTTATTATCGTCATTATCTACGTTTTTATCGTCATAAATATCATCGTTAATATCGTCGTTATTATTGTCATTATCGTCTTTTTATCGTCGTTATTATCGTCGTTAATATCGTCGTTATTATCGTCGTTAATATCGTCGTTAATATCGTCATTATCATCGTTGTTATCGTCCTTATTATCCTCATAATAATCTTCGTTAATATCGTCGTTATTTTGTCATAATCATCGTCGTTAATGTCGTCGTTATTATCGTCATTATCATCGTTGTTATCGTCCTTATCATCCTCATAATTATCGTCGTTAATATCGTCGTTATTTTGTCATAATCATCGTCGTTCATGTCGTCGTTATTATCGTCATTATCATCGTTGTTATCGTCCTTATCATCCTCATAATTATCGTCGTTAATATCGTCGTTATTTTGTCATAATCATCGTCGTTAATGTCGTCGTTATTATCGTCATTATCTACGTTGTTATCGTCATAAATATCATCGTTAATATCGTCGTTATTATTGTCATTATCTTCTTTTTATCGTCGTTATTAACGTCGTTATTATCGTCGTTAATATCGTCGTTAATATCGTCATTATCATCGTTGTTATCGTCCTTATTATCCTCATAATTATCGTCGTTAATATCGTCGTTATTTTGTCATAATCATCGTCGTTAATGTCGTTGTTATTATCGTCATTATCATCGTTGTTGTCGTCCTTATCATCCTCATAATTATCGTCGTTAATATCGTCGTTATTTTGTCATAATCATCGTCGTTAAAGTCGTCGTTATTATCGTCATTATCTTCGTTGTTATCGTCATAATTATCATCGTTAATATCGTCGTTATTATTGTCATTATCTTCTTTTTATCGTCGTTATTATCGTCGTTATTATCGTCTTTATTATCGTCGTTATTATCGTCGTTAATATCGTCGTTAATATCGTCATTATCATCGTTGTTATCGTCCTTATTATCCTCATAATTATCGTCGTTAATATCGTCGTTATTTTGTCATAATCATCGTCGTTAATGTCGTCGTTATTATCGTCATTATCTTCGTTGTTATCGTCGTTATTATCCTCATAATTATCGTCGTTAATATCGTCGTTATTTTGTCATAATCATCGTCGTTAATGTCGTCGTTATTATCGTCATTATCTACGTTGTTATCATCATAAATATCATCGTTAATATCGTCGTTATTATTGTCATTTTCTTCTTTTTATCGTCGTTTTTATCTTCGTTAATATCGTCGTTATTATCGTCGTTATTATCGTCGTTAATATCGTCGTTAATATCGTCATTATCATCGTTGTTATCGTCCTTATTCTGCTCATAATTATCGTCATTAATATCGTCGTTATTTTGTCATAATCATCGTCGTTAATGTCGTCGTTATTATCGTCATTATCTACGTTGTTATCATCATAAATATCATCGTTAATATCGTCGTTATTATTGTCATTTTCTTCTTTTTATCGTCGTTTTTATCTTCGTTAATATCGTCGTTATTATCGTCGTTATTATCGTCGTTAATATCGTCGTTAATATCGTCATTATCATCGTTGTTATCGTCCTTATTATGCTCATAATTATCGTCATTAATATCGTCGTTATTTTGTCATAATCATCGTGGTTAATGTCGTTGTTATTATCGTCATTATCTACGTTGTTAACGTCATAAATATCATCGTTAATATCGTCGTTATTATTGTCATTATCTTCTTTTTATCGTCGTTATTATCGGCCTTATCATCCTCATAATTATCGTCGTTAATATCGTCGTTATTTTGTCATAATCATCGTCGTTAAGGTCGTCGTTATTATCGTCATTATCTTCGTTGTTATCGTCATAATTATCATCGTTAATATCGTCGTTATTATTGTCATTATCTTCTTTTTATCGTCGTTATTATCGTCGTTAATATCGTCTTTATTATCGTCGTTATTATCGTCGTTAATATCGTCGTTAATATCGTCATTATCATCGTTGTTATCGTCCTTATCATCCTAATAGTTGTCGTCGTTAATATCGTCGTTATTTTGTCATAATCATCGTCGTTAATATCGTCGTTAATATCGTCATTATCATCGTTGTTATCGTCCTTATTATCCTCATAATTATCGTCGTTATTATCGTCGTTATTTTGTCATAATCATCGTCGTTAATGTCGTCGTTATTATCGTCATTATCTTCGTTGTTATCGTCATAATTATCATCGTTATTATCGTCGTTATTATTGTCATTATCTTCTTTTTATCGTCGTTATTATCGTCGTTAATATCGTCTTTATTATCGTCGTTATTATCGTCGTTAATATCGTCGTTAATATCGTCATTATCATCGTTGTTATCGTCCTTATCATCCTCATAATTATCGTCGTTAATATCGTCGTTATTTTGTCATAATCATCGTCGTTAATGTCGTCGTTATTATCGTCATTGTCTACGTTGTTATCGTCATAAATATCGTCGTTAATATCGTCGTTATTATTGTCATTATCTTCTTTTTATCGTCGTTATTATCGTCGTTAATATCGTCGTTATTATCGTCGTTAATATCGTAGTTAATATCGTCATTATCATCGTTTTTATCGTCCTTATTATCCTCATAATTATCGTCGTTAATATCGTCGTTATTTATGTCATAAACATCGTCGTTAATGTCGTCGTTATTATCGTCATTATAATCGTTGTTATCGTCCTTATCATCCTCATAATTATCGTCGTTATTTTGTCATAATCATCGTCGTTAATGTCGTCGTTATTATCGTCATTATCATCGTTGTTATCATCCTTATCATCCTCATAATTATCGTCGTTAATATCGTCGTTATTTTGTCATAATCATCGACGTTAATGTCGTCGTTATTATTGTCATTATCTTCGTTTTATCGTCGTTATTATCGTCGTTAATATCGTCTTTATTATCGTCGTTATTATCGTCGTTAATATCGTCGTTAATATCGTCATTATCATCGTTGTTATCGTACTTATTATCCTCATAATTATCGTCGTTAATATCGTCGTTATTTTGTCATAAACATCGTCGCTAATGTCGTCGTTATTATCGTCATTATCATCGTTGTTATCGTCCTTATCATCCTCATAATTATCGTCGTTAATATCGTCGTTATTTTGTCATAAACATCGTCGCTAATGTCGTCGTTATTATCGTCATTATCATCGTTGTTATCGTCCTTATCATCCTCATAATTATCGTCGTTAATATCGTCGTTATTTTGTCATAATCATCGACGTTAATGTCGTCGTTATTATTGTCATTATCTTCTTTTTATCGTCATTATTATCGTCGTTAATATCGTCTTTATTATCGTCGTTATTATCGTCGTTAATATCGTCGTTAATATCGTCATTATCATCGTTGTTATCGTCCTTATCATCCTCATAATTATCGTCGTTAATATCGTCGTTATTTTGTCATAATCATCGTCGTTAATGTCGTCGTTATTATCGCCATTATCATCGTTGTTTTCGTCCTTATCATCCTCATAATTATCGTCGTTAATATCGTCGTTATTTTGTCATAATCATCGTCGTTAATGTCGTCGTTATTATCGTCATTATCTACGTTGTTATCGTCATAAATATCATCGTTAATATCGTCGTTATTATTGTCATTATCTTCTTTTTATCGTCGTTATTATCGTCGTTAATATCGTCGTTATTATCGTCGTTAATATCGTCGTTAATATCGTCATTATCATCGTTGTTATCGTCCTTATTATCCTCATAATTATCGTCGTTAATATCGTCGTTATTTTGTCATAATCATCGTCGTTAATGTCGTCGTTATTATCGTCATTATCTACGTTGTTATTGTCATAAATATCATCGATAATATCGTCGTTATTATTGTCATTATCGTTTTTTTATCGTCGTTATTAACGTCGTTATTATCGTTTTAATATCGTCGTTAATATCGTCATTATCATCGTTGTTATCGTCCTTATTATCCTCATAATTATCGTCGTTAATATCGTCGTTATTTTGTCATAAACATCGTCGCTAATGTCGTCGTTATTATCGTCATTATCATCGTTGTTATCGTCCTTATCATCCTCATAATTATCGTCGTTAATATCGTCGTTATTTTGTCATAATCATCGTCGTTAATGTCGTCGTTATTATCGTCATTATCTTCGTTGTTATCGTCATAATTATCATCGTTAATATCGTCGTTATTATTGTCATTATCTTCTTTTTATCGTCGTTATAATCGTCGTTAATATCGTCTTTATTATCGTCGTTATTATCGTCGTTAATATCGTCGTTAATATCGTCATTATCATCGTTGTTATCGTCCTTATCATCCTCATAATTATCGTCGTTAATATCGTCGTTTTTTTGTCATAATCATCGTCGTTAATGTCGTCGTTATTATCGTCATTATCTACGTTGTTATCGTCATAAATATCATCGTTAATATCGTCGTTATTATTGTCATTATCTTCTTTTTATCGTCGTTATTATCGTCGTTAATATCGTCGTTATTATCGTCGTTAATATCGTCGTTAATATCGTCATTATCATCGTTGTTATCGTCCTTATTATCCTCATAATTATCGTCGTTAATATCGTCGTTATTTATGTCATAAACATCGTCGTTAATGTCGTCGTTATTATCGTCATTATAATCGTTGTTATCGTCCTTATCATCCTCATAATTATCGTCGTTATTTTGTCATAATCATCGTCGTTAATGTCGTCGTTATTATCGTCATTATCATCGTTGTTATCATCCTTATCATCCTCATAATTATCGTCGTTAATATCGTCGTTATTTTGTCATAATCATCGACGTTAATGTCGTCGTTATTATCGTCATTATCTTCGTTTTATCGTCGTTATTATCGTCGTTAATATCGTCTTTATTATCGTCGTTATTATCGTCGTTAATATCGTCGTTAATATCGTCATTATCATCGTTGTTATCGTACTTATTATCCTCATAATTATCGTCGTTAATATCGTCGTTATTTTGTCATAAACATCGTCGCTAATGTCGTCGTTATTATCGTCATTATCATCGTTGTTATCGTCCTTATCATCCTCATAATTATCGTCGTTAATATCGTCGTTATTTTGTCATAAACATCGTCGCTAATGTCGTCGTTATTATCGTCATTATCATCGTTGTTATCGTCCTTATCATCCTCATAATTATCGTCGTTAATATCGTCGTTATTTTGTCATAATCATCGACGTTAATGTCGTCGTTATTATTGTCATTATCTTCTTTTTATCGTCATTATTATCGTCGTTAATATCGTCTTTATTATCGTCGTTACTATCGTCGTTAATATCGTCGTTAATATCGTCATTATCATCGTTGTTATCGTCCTTATCATCCTCATAATTATCGTCGTTAATATCGTCGTTATTTTGTCATAATCATCGTCGTTAATGTCGTCGTTATTATCGCCATTATCATCGTTGTTTTCGTCCTTATCATCCTCATAATTATCGTCGTTAATATCGTCGTTATTTTGTCATAATCATCGTCGTTAATGTCGTCGTTATTATCGTCATTATCTACGTTGTTATCGTCATAAATATCATCGTTAATATCGTCGTTATTATTGTCATTATCTTCTTTTTATCGTCGTTATTATCGTCGTTAATATCGTCGTTATTATCGTCGTTAATATCGTCGTTAATATCGTCATTATCATCGTTGTTATCGTCCTTATTATCCTCATAATTATCGTCGTTAATATCGTCGTTATTTTGTCATAATCATCGTCGTTAATGTCGTCGTTATTATCGTCATTATCTACGTTGTTATTGTCATAAATATCATCGATAATATCGTCGTTATTATTGTCATTATCGTTTTTTTATCGTCGTTATTAACGTCGTTATTATCGTTTTAATATCGTCGTTAATATCGTCATTATCATCGTTGTTATCGTCCTTATTATCCTCATAATTATCGTCGTTAATATCGTCGTTATTTTGTCATAAACATCGTCGCTAATGTCGTCGTTATTATCGTCATTATCATCGTTGTTATCGTCCTTATCATCCTCATAATTATCGTCGTTAATATCGTCGTTATTTTGTCATAATCATCGTCGTTAATGTCGTCGTTATTATCGTCATTATCTTCGTTGTTATCGTCATAATTATCATCGTTAATATCGTCGTTATTATTGTCATTATCTTCTTTTTATCGTCGTTATAATCGTCGTTAATATCGTCTTTATTATCGTCGTTATTATCGTCGTTAATATCGTCGTTAATATCGTCATTATCATCGTTGTTATCGTCCTTATCATCCTCATAATTATCGTCGTTAATATCGTCGTTATTTTGTCATAATCATCGTCGTTAATGTCGTCGTTATTATCGTCATTATCTACGTTGTTATCGTCATAAATATCATCGTTAATATCGTCGTTATTATTGTCATTATCTTCTTTTTATCGTCGTTATTATCGTCGTTAATATCGTCGTTATTATCGTCGTTAATATCGTCGTTAATATCGTCATTATCATCGTTGTTATCGTCCTTATTATCCTCATAATTATCGTCGTTAATATCGTCGTTATTTTGTCATAATCATCGTCGTTAATGTCGTCGTTATTATCGTCATTATCTACGTTGTTATCGTCATAAATATCATCGATAATATCGTCGTTATTATTGTCATTATCTTCTTTTTATCGTCGTTATTAACGTCGTTATTATCGTCGTTAATATCGTCGTTAATATCGTCATTATCATCGTTGTTATCGTCCTTATTATCCTCATAATTATCGTCGTTAATATCGTCGTTATTTTGTCATAAACATCGTCGCTAATGTCGTCGTTATTATCGTCATTATCATCGTTGTTATCGTCCTTATCATCCTCATAATTATCGTCGTTAATATCGTCGTTATTTTGTCATAATCATCGTCGTTAATGTCGTCGTTATTATCGTCATTATCTTCGTTGTTATCGTCATATTTATCATCGTTAATATCGTCGTTATTATTGTCATTATCTTCTTTTAATCGTCGTTATTATCGTCGTTAATATCGTCTTTATTATCGTCGTTATTATCGTCGTTAATATCGTCGTTATTATTGTCATTATCTTTTTTTTATCGTCGTTATTATCGTCGTTAATATCGTCGTTATTATCGTCGTTATTATCGTCATTATCATCGTTGTTATCGTCCTTATCATCCTCATAATTATCGTCGTTAATATCGTCGTTATTTTGTCATAAACATCGTCGCTAATGTCGTCGTTATTATCGTCATTATCATCGTTGTTATCGTCCTTATCATCCTCATAATTATCGTCGTTAATATCGTCGTTATTTTGTCATAATCATCGACGTTAATAACGTCGTTATTATTGTCATTATCTTCTTTTTATCGTCATTATTATCGTCGTTAATATCGTCTTTATTATCGTCGTTATTATCGTCGTTAATATCGTCGTTAATATCGTCATTATCATCGTTGTTATCGTCCTTATCATCCTCATAATTATCGTCGTTAATATCGTCGTTATTTTGTCATAATCATCGTCGTTAATGTCGTCGTTATTATCGCCATTATCATCGTTGTTTTCGTCCTTATCATCCTCATAATTATCGTCGTTAATATCGTCGTTATTTTGTCATAATCATCGTCGTTAATGTCGTCGTTATTATCGTCATTATCTACGTTGTTATCGTCATAAATATCATCGTTAATATCGTCGTTATTATTGTCATTATCTTCTTTTTATCGTCGTTATTATCGTCGTTAATATCGTCGTTATTATCGTCGTTAATATCGTCGTTAATATCGTCATTATCATCGTTGTTATCGTCCTTATCATCCTCATAATTATCGTCGTTAATATCGTCGTTATTTTGTCATAATCATCGTCGTTAATTTCGTCGTTATTATCGTCATTATCTACGTTGTTATCGTCATAAATATCATCGTTAATATCGTCGTTATTATTGTCATTATCTTCTTTTTATCGTCGTTATTATCGTCGTTAATATCGTCGTTATTATCGTCGTTAATATCGTCGTTAATATCGTCATTATCATCGTTGTTATCGTCCTTATTATCCTCATAATTATCGTCGTTAATATCGTCGTTATTTTGTCATAATCATCGTCGTTAATGTCGTCGTTATTATCGTCATTATCTACGTTGTTATCGTCATA
The DNA here is from genome assembly GCA_911387685.1 of Dolichovespula media. Taxonomy (NCBI): domain Eukaryota; kingdom Metazoa; phylum Arthropoda; class Insecta; order Hymenoptera; family Vespidae; genus Dolichovespula; species Dolichovespula media. The sequence goes on from CAJVQJ010000037.1 coordinate 77,741, forward strand.
AATATCATCGATAATATCGTCGTTATTATTGTCATTATCTTCTTTTTATCGTCGTTATTAACGTCGTTATTATCGTCGTTAATATCGTCGTTAATATCGTCATTATCATCGTTGTTATCGTCCTTATTATCCTCATAATTATCGTCGTTAATATCGTCGTTATTTTGTCATAAACATCGTCGCTAATGTCGTCGTTATTATCGTCATTATCATCGTTGTTATCGTCCTTATCATCCTCATAATTATCGTCGTTAATATCGTCGTTATTTTGTCATAATCATCGTCGTTAATGTCGTCGTTATTATCGTCATTATCTTCGTTGTTATCGTCATATTTATCATCGTTAATATCGTCGTTATTATTGTCATTATCTTCTTTTAATCGTCGTTATTATCGTCGTTAATATCGTCTTTATTATCGTCGTTATTATCGTCGTTAATATCGTCGTTATTATTGTCATTATCTTTTTTTTATCGTCGTTATTATCGTCGTTAATATCGTCGTTATTATCGTCGTTATTATCGTCATTATCATCGTTGTTATCGTCCTTATCATCCTCATAATTATCGTCGTTAATATCGTCGTTATTTTGTCATAAACATCGTCGCTAATGTCGTCGTTATTTCCGTCATTATCATCGTTGTTATCGTCCTTATCATCCTCATAATTATCGTCGTTAATATCGTCGTTATTTTGTCATAATCATCGACGTTAATGTCGTCGTTATTATTGTCATTATCTTCTTTTTATCGTCATTATTATCGTCGTTAATATCGTCTTTATTATCGTCGTTATTATCGTCGTTAATATCGTCGTTAATATCGTCATTATCATCGTTGTTATCGTCCTTATCATCCTCATAATTATCGTCGTTAATATCGTCGTTATTTTGTCATAATCATCGTCGTTAATGTCGTCGTTATTATCGCCATTATCATCGTTGTTTTCGTCCTTATCATCCTCATAATTATCGTCGTTAATATCGTCGTTATTTTGTCATAATCATCGTCGTTAATGTCGTCGTTATTATCGTCATTATCTACGTTGTTATCGTCATAAATATCATCGTTAATATCGTCGTTATTATTGTCATTATCTTCTTTTTATCGTCGTTATTATCGTCGTTAATATCGTCGTTATTATCGTCGTTAATATCGTCGTTAATATCGTCATTATCATCGTTGTTATCGTCCTTATTATCCTCATAATTATCGTCGTTAATATCGTCGTTATTTTGTCATAATCATCGTCGTTAATGTCGTCGTTATTATCGTCATTATCTACGTTGTTATTGTCATAAATATCATCGATAATATCGTCGTTATTATTGTCATTATCGTTTTTTTATCGTCGTTATTAACGTCGTTATTATCGTTTTAATATCGTCGTTAATATCGTCATTATCATCGTTGTTATCGTCCTTATTATCCTCATAATTATCGTCGTTAATATCGTCGTTATTTTGTCATAAACATCGTCGCTAATGTCGTCGTTATTATCGTCATTATCATCGTTGTTATCGTCCTTATCATCCTCATAATTATCGTCGTTAATATCGTCGTTATTTTGTCATAATCATCGTCGTTAATGTCGTCGTTATTATCGTCATTATCTTCGTTGTTATCGTCATAATTATCATCGTTAATATCGTCGTTATTATTGTCATTATCTTCTTTTTATCGTCGTTATTATCGTCGTTAATATCGTCTTTATTATCGTCGTTATTATCGTCGTTAATATCGTCGTTAATATCGTCATTATCATCGTTGTTATCGTCCTTATCATCCTCATAATTATCGTCGTTAATATCGTCGTTATTTTGTCATAATCATCGTCGTTAATGTCGTCGTTATTATCGCCATTATCATCGTTGTTTTCGTCCTTATCATCCTCATAATTATCGTCGTTAATATCGTCGTTATTTTGTCATAATCATCGTCGTTAATGTCGTCGTTATTATCGTCATTATCTACGTTGTTATCGTCATAAATATCATCGTTAATATCGTCGTTATTATTGTCATTATCTTCTTTTTATCGTCGTTATTATCGTCGTTAATATCGTCGTTATTATCGTCGTTAATATCGTCGTTAATATCGTCATTATCATCGTTGTTATCGTCCTTATTATCCTCATAATTATCGTCGTTAATATCGTCGTTATTTTGTCATAATCATCGTCGTTAATGTCGTCGTTATTATCGTCATTATCTACGTTGTTATTGTCATAAATATCATCGATAATATCGTCGTTATTATTGTCATTATCGTTTTTTTATCGTCGTTATTAACGTCGTTATTATCGTTTTAATATCGTCGTTAATATCGTCATTATCATCGTTGTTATCGTCCTTATTATCCTCATAATTATCGTCGTTAATATCGTCGTTATTTTGTCATAAACATCGTCGCTAATGTCGTCGTTATTATCGTCATTATCATCGTTGTTATCGTCCTTATCATCCTCATAATTATCGTCGTTAATATCGTCGTTATTTTGTCATAATCATCGTCGTTAATGTCGTCGTTATTATCGTCATTATCTTCGTTGTTATCGTCATAATTATCATCGTTAATATCGTCGTTATTATTGTCATTATCTTCTTTTTATCGTCGTTATTATCGTCGTTAATATCGTCTTTATTATCGTCGTTATTATCGTCGTTAATATCGTCGTTAATATCGTCATTATCATCGTTGTTATCGTCCTTATCATCCTCATAATTATCGTCGTTAATATCGTCGTTATTTTGTCATAATCATCGTCGTTAATGTCGTCGTTATTATCGTCATTATCTACGTTGTTATCGTCATAAATATCATCGTTAATATCGTCGTTATTATTGTCATTATCTTCTTTTTATCGTCGTTATTATCGTCGTTAATATCGTCGTTATTATCGTCGTTAATATCGTCGTTAATATCGTCATTATCATCGTTGTTATCGTCCTTATTATCCTCATAATTATCGTCGTTAATATCGTCGTTATTTTGTCATAATCATCGTCGTTAATGTCGTCGTTATTATCGTCATTATCTACGTTGTTATCGTCATAAATATCATCGATAATATCGTCGTTATTATTGTCATTATCTTCTTTTTATCGTCGTTATTAACGTCGTTATTATCGTCGTTAATATCGTCGTTAATATCGTCATTATCATCGTTGTTATCGTCCTTATTATCCTCATAATTATCGTCGTTAATATCGTCGTTATTTTGTCATAAACATCGTCGCTAATGTCGTCGTTATTATCGTGATTATCATCGTTGTTATCGTCCTTATCATCCTCATAATTATCGTCGTTAATATCGTCGTTATTTTGTCATAATCATCGTCGTTAATGTCGTCGTTATTATCGTCATTATCTTCGTTGTTATCGTCATATTTATCATCGTTAATATCGTCGTTATTATTGTCATTATCTTCTTTTAATCGTCGTTATTATCGTCGTTAATATCGTCTTTATTATCGTCGTTATTATCGTCGTTAATATCGTCGTTATTATTGTCATTATCTTTTTTTTATCGTCGTTATTATCGTCGTTAATATCGTCGTTATTATCGTCGTTATTATCGTCGTTAATATCGTCGTTAATATCGTCATTATCATCGTTGTTATCGTCCTTATTATCCTCATAATTATCGTCGTTAATATCGTCGTTATTTTGTCATAAACATCGTCGTTAATATCGTCGTTAATATCGTCATTATCATCGTTGTTATCGTCCTTATCATCCTCATAATTATCGTCGTTAATATCGTCGTTATTTTGTCATAATCATCGTCGTTAATGTCGTCGTTATTATCGTCATTATCATCGTTGTTATCATCCTTATCATCCTCATAATTATCGTCGTTAATATCGTCGTTATTTTGTCTTAATCATCGACGTTAATGTCGTCGTTATTATCGTCATTATCTTCGTTGTTATCGTCATAATTATCATCGTTAATATCGTCGTTATTATTGTCATTATCTTCTTTTTATCGTCGTTATTATCGTCGTTAATATCGTCTTTATTATCGTCGTTATTATCGTCGTTAATATCGTCGTTAATATCGTCATTATCATCGTTGTTATCGTCCTTATCATCCTCATAATTATCGTCGTTAATATCGTCGTTATTTTGTCATAATCATCGTCGTTAATGTCGTCGTTATTATCGCCATTATCATCGTTGTTTTCGTCCTTATCACCCTCATAATTATCGTCGTTAATATCGTCGTTATTTTGTCATAATCATCGTCGTTAATGTCGTCGTTATTATCGTCATTATCTACGTTGTTATCGTCATAAATATCATCGTTAATATCGTCGTTATTATTGTCATTATCTTCTTTTTATCGTCGTTATTATCGTCGTTAATATCGTCGTTATTATCGTCGTTAATATCGTCGTTAATATCGTCATTATCATCGTTGTTATCGTCCTTATTATCCTCATAATTATCGTCGTTAATATCGTCGTTATTTTGTCATAATCATCGTCGTTAATGTCGTCGTTATTATCGTCATTATCTACGTTGTTATCGTCATAAATATCATCGATAATATCGTCGTTATTATTGTCATTATCTTCTTTTTATCGTCGTTATTAACGTCGTTATTATCGTCGTTAATATCGTCGTTAATATCGTCATTATCATCGTTGTTATCGTCCTTATTATCCTCATAATTATCGTCGTTAATATCGTCGTTATTTTGTCATAAACATCGTCGCTAATGTCGTCGTTATTATCGTCATTATCATCGTTGTTATCGTCCTTATCATCCTCATAATTATCGTCGTTAATATCGTCGTTATTTTGTCATAATCATCGTCGTTAATGTCGTCGTTATTATCGTCATTATCTTCGTTGTTATCGTCATATTTATCATCGTTAATATCGTCGTTATTATTGTCATTATCTTCTTTTAATCGTCGTTATTATCGTCGTTAATATCGTCTTTATTATCGTCGTTATAATCGTCGTTAATATCGTCGTTATTATTGTCATTATCTTTTTTTTATCGTCGTTATTATCGTCGTTAATATCGTCGTTATTATCGTCGTTATTATCGTCGTTAATATCGTCGTTAATATCGTCATTATCATCGTTGTTATCGTCCTTATTATCCTCATAATTATCGTCGTTAATATCGTCGTTATTTTGTCATAAACATCGTCGTTAATATCGTCGTTAATATCGTCATTATCATCGTTGTTATCGTCCTTATCATCCTCATAATTATCGTCGTTAATATCGTCGTTATTTTGTCATAATCATCGTCGTTAATGTCGTCGTTATTATCGTCATTGTCATCGTTGTTATCATCCTTATCATCCTCATAATTATCGTCGTTAATATCGTCGTTATTTTGTCTTAATCATCGACGTTAATGTCGTCGTTATTATCGTCATTATCTTCGTTGTTATCGTCATAATTATCATCGTTAATATCGTCGTTATTATTGTCATTATCTTCTTTTTATCGTCGTTATTATCGTCGTTAATATCGTCTTTATTATCGTCGTTATTATCGTCGTTAATATCGTCGTTAATATCGTCATTATCATCGTTGTTATCGTCCTTATCATCCTCATAATTATCGTCGTTAATATCGTCGTAATTTTGTCATAATCATCGTCGTTAATGTCGTCGTTATTATCGTCATTATCATCGTTGTTATCGTCCTTATCATCCTCATAATTATCGTCGTTAATATCGTCGTTATTTTGTCATAATCATCGTCGTTAATGTCGTCGTTATTATCGTCATTATCTTCGTTGTTATCGTCATAATTATCATCGTTAATATCGTCGTTATTATTGTCATTATCTTCTTTTTATCGTCGTTATTATGGTCGTTAATATCGTCGTTATTATCGTCGCTAATATCGTCGTTATTATCGTCGTTATTATCGCTGTTAATATCGTCATTAATATCGTCATTATCATCGTTGTTATCGTCCTTATTATCCTCATAATTATCGTCGTTAATATCGTCGTTATTTTGTCATAATCATCGTCGTTAATGTCGTCGTTATTATCGTCATTATCTTCGTTGTTATCGTCATAATTATCATCGTTAATATCGTCGTTGTTATTGTCATTATCTTCTTTTTATCGTCGTTATTATCGTCGTTAATATCGTCTTTATTATCGTCGTTATTATCGTCGTTATTATTGTCATTATCTTCTTTTTATCGTCGTTATTATCGTCGTTAATATCGTCTTTATTATCGTCGTTATTATCGTCTTTAATATCGTCGTTAATATCGTCGTTATTATCGTCGTTATTATCGCCGTTAATATCGTCATTAATATCGTCATTATCATCGTTGTTATCGTCCTTATTATCCTCATAATTATCGTCGTTAATATCGTCGTTATTTTGTCATAATCATCGTCGTTAATGTCGTCGTTATTATCGTCATTATCTTCGTTGTTATCGTCATAATTATCATCGTTAATATCGTCGTTATTATTGTCATTATCTTCTTTTTATCGTCGTTATTATCGTCGTTAATATCGTCTTTATTATCGTCGTTAATATCGTCGTTATTTTGTCATAATCATCGTCGTTAATGTCGTCGTTATTATCGTCATTATCTACGTTGTTATCGTCATAAATATCATCGATAATATCGTCGTTATTATTGTCATTATCTTCTTTTTATCGTCGTTATTAACGTCGTTATTATCGTCGTTAATATCGTCGTTAATATCGTCATTATAATCGTTGTTATCGTCCTTATTATCCTCATAAATATCGTCGTTAATATCGTCGTTATTTTGTCATAAACATCGTCGCTAATGTCGTCGTTATTATCGTCATTATCATCGTTGTTATCGTCCTTATCATCCTCATAATTATCGTCGTTAATATCGTCGTTATTTTGTCATAATCATCGTCGTTAATGTCGTCGTTATTATCGTCATTATCTTCGTTGTTATCGTCATATTTATCATCGTTAATATCGTCGTTATTATTGTCATTATCTTCTTTTAATCGTCGTTATTATCGTCGTTAATATCGTCTTTATTATCGTCGTTATTATCGTCGTTAATATCGTCGTTATTATTGTCATTATCTTTTTTTTATCGTCGTTATTATCGTCGTTAATATCGTCGTTATTATCGTCGTTATTATCGTCGTTAATATCGTCGTTAATATCGTCATTATCATCGTTGTTATCGTCCTTATTATCCTCATAATTATCGTCGTTAATATCGTCGTTATTTTGTCACAATAATCGTCGTTAATGTCGTCGTTATTATCGTCATTATCATCGTTGTTATCGTTCTTATCATCCTCAAAATTATCGTCGTTATTATCGTCGTTATTTTGTCATAATCATCGTCGTTAATGTCGTCGTTATTATCGTCATTATCTACGTTGTTATCGTCATAAATATCATCTTTAATATCGTCGTAATTATTGTCATTATCTTCTTTTTATCGTCGTTATTATCGTCGTTAATATCGTCGTTATTATCGTCGTTATTATCGTCGTTAATATCGTCGTTAATATCGTCATTATCATCGTTGTTATCGTCCTTATTATCCTCATAATTATCGTCGTTAATATCGTCGTTATTTTGTCATAATCATCGACGTTAATGTCGTCGTTATTATCGTCATTATCTTCGTTGTTATCGTCCTAATTATCATCGTTAATATCGTCGTTATTATTTGTCATTATCTTCTTTCTATCGTCGTTATTATCGTCGTTAATATCGTCGTTATTATCGTCGTTATTATCGTCGTTAATATCGTCGTTAATATCGTCATTATCATCGTTGTTATTGTCCTTATTATCCTCATAATTATCGTCGTTAATATCGTCGTTATTTTGTCATAATCATCGTCGTTAATGTCGTCGTTATTATCGTCATTATCTACGTTGTTATCGTCCTAAATATCATCGATAATATCGTCGTTATTATTGTCATTATCTTCTTTTTATCGTCGTTATTAACGTCGTTATTATAGTCGTTAATATCGTCGTTAATATCGTCATTATCATCGTTGTTATCGTCCTTATTATCCTCATAATTATCGTCGTTAATATCGTCGTTATTTTGTCATAAACATCGTCGCTAATGTCGTCGTTATTATCGTCATTATCATCGTTGTTATCGTCCTTATCATCCTCATAATTATCGTCGTTAATATCGTCGTTATTTTGTCATAATCATCGTCGTTAATGTCGTCGTTATTATCGTCATTATCTACGTTGTTATCGTCATAAATATCATCGTTAATATCGTCGTTATTATTGTCATTATCTTCTTTTTATCGTCGTTATTATCGTCGTTAATATCGTCGTTATTATCGTCGTTATTATCGTCGTTAATATCGTCATTAATATCGTCATTATCATCGTTGTTATCGTACTTATTATCCTCATAATTATCGTCGTTAATATCGTCGTTATTTTGTCATAAACATCGTCGCTAATGTCGTCGTTATTATCGTCATTATCATCGTTGTTATCGTCCTTATCATCCTCATAATTATCGTCGTTAATATCGTCGTTATTTTGTCATAATCATCGTCGTTAATGTCGTCGTTATTATCGTCATTATCTTCGTTGTTATCGTCATAATTATCATCGTTAATATCGTGGTTATTATTGTCATTATCTTCTTTTTATCGTCGTTATTATCGTCGTTAATATTGTCTTCATTATCGTCGTTATTATCGTCGTTAATATCGTCGTTATTATTGTCATTATCTTCTTTTTATCGTCGTTATTATCGTCGTTAATATCGTCTTTATTATCGTCGTTATTATCGTCGTTAATATCGTCGTTAATATCGTCATTATCATCGTTGTTATTGTCCTTATTATCCTCATAATTATCGTCGTTAATATCGTCGTTATTTTGTCATAATCATCGTCGTTAATGTCGTCGTTATTATCGTCATTATCTACGTTGTTATCGTCATAAATATCATCGATAATATCGTCGTTATTATTGTCATTATCTTCTTTTTATCGTCGTTATTAACGTCGTTATTATAGTCGTTAATATCGTCGTTAATATCGTCATTATCATCGTTGTTTTCGTCCTTATTATCCTCATAATTATCGTCGTTAATATCGTCGTTATTTTGTCATAAACATCGTCGCTAATGTCGTCGTTATTATCGTCATTATCATCGTTGTTATCGTCCTTATCATCCTCATAATTATCGTCGTTAATATCGTCGTTATTTTGTCATAATCATCGTCGTTAATGTCGTCGTTATTATCGTCATTATCTACGTTGTTATCGTCATAAATATCATCGTTAATATCGTCGTTATTATTGTCATTATTATCTTTTTATCGTCGTTATTATCGTCGTTAATATCGTCGTTATTATCGTCGTTATTATCGTCGTTAATATCGTCGTTAATATCGTCATTATCATCGTTGTTATCGTACTTATTATCCTCATAATTATCGTCGTTAATATCGTCGTTATTTTGTCATAAACATCGTCGCTAATGTCGTCGTTATTATCGTCATTATCATCGTTGTTATCGTCTTTATCATCCTCATAATTATCGTCGTTAATATCGTCGTTATTTTGTCATAAACTTCGTCGCTAATGTCGTAGTTATTATCGTCATTATCATTGTTGTTATCGTCCTTAACATCCTCATAATTATCGTCGTTAATATCGTCGTTATTTTGTCATAATCATCGTCGTTAATGTCGTCGTTATTATCGTCATTATCTTCGTTGTCATAGTCATAATTATCATCGTTAATATCGTCGTTATTATTGTCATTATCTTCTTTTTATCGTCGTTATTATCGTCGTTAATATCGTCGTTATTATCGTCGTTAATATCGTCGTTAATATCGTCATTATTATCGTTGTTATCGTCCATATTATCCTCATAATTATCGTCGTTAATATCGTCGTTATTTTGTCATAATCATCGTCGTTAATGTCGTCGTTATTATCGTCATTATCATCGTTGTTATCGTCCTTATCATCCTCATAATTATCGTCGTTAATATCGTCGTTATTTTGTCATAATCATCGTCGTTAATGTCGTCGCTATTATCGTCATTATCTACGTTGTTATCGTCATAAATATCATCGATAATATCGTCGTTATTATTGTCATTATCTTCTTTTTAACGTCGTTATTATCGTCGTTAATATCGTCGTTATTATCGTCGTTAATATCGTCGTTAATATCGTCATTATCATCGTTGTTATCGTCCTTATTATCCTCATAATTATCGTCGTTAATATCGTCGTTATTTTGTCATAATCATCGTCGTTATTGTCGTCGTTATTATCGTCATTATCTACGTTGTTATCGTCATAAATATCATCGTTAATATTGTCGTTATTATTGTCATTATCTTCTTTTTATCGTCGTTATTATCGTCGTTAATATCGTCTTTATTATCGTCGTTATTATCGTCGTTATTATTGTCATTATCTTCTTTTTATCGTCGTTATTATCGTCGTTAATATCGTCTTTATTATCGTCGTTATTATCGTCTTTAATATCGTCGTTAATATCGTCGTTATTATCGTCGTTATTTTGTCATAATCATCGTCGTTAATGTCGTCGTTATTATCGTCATTATCTTCGTTGTTATCGTCATAATTATCATCGTTAATATCGTCGTTATTATTGTCATTATCTTCTTTTTATCGTCGTTATTATCGTCGTTAATATCGTCTTTATTATCGTCGTTAATATCGTCGTTATTTTGTCATAATCATCGTCGTTAATGTCGTCGTTATTATCGTCATTATCTACGTTGTTATCGTCATAAATATCATCGATAATATCGTCGTTATTTTGTCATAAACATCGTCGCTAATGTCGTCGTTATTATCGTCATTATCTTCGTTGTTATCGTCATAATTATCATCGTTAATATCGTCGTTATTATTGTCATTATCTTCTTTTTATCGTCGTTATTATCGTCGTTAATATCGTCTTTATTATCGTCGTTATTATCGTCGTTATTATTGTCATTATCTTCTTTTTATCGTCGTTATTATCGTCGTTAATATCGTCTTTATTATCGTCGTTATTATCGTCGTTAATATCGTCGTTAATATCGTCATTATCATTGTTGTTATCGTCCTTATCATCCTCATAATTATCGTCGTTAATATCGTCGTTATTTTGTCATAATCATCGTCGTTAATGTCGTCGTTATTATCGTCATTATCATCGTTGTTATCGTCCTTATCATCCTCATAATTATCGTCGTTAATATCGTCGTTATTTTGTCATAATCATCGTCGTTAATGTCGTCGTTATTATCGTCATTATCTTCGTTGTTATCGTCATAATTATCATCGTTAATATCGTCGTTATTATTGTCATTATCTTCTTTTTATCGTCGTTATTATGGTCGTTAATATCGTCGTTATTATCGTCGCTAATATCGTCGTTATTATCGTCGTTATTATCGCCGTTAATATCGTCATTAATATCGTCATTATCATCGTTGTTATCGTCCTTATTATCCTCATAATTATCGTCGTTAATATCGTTGTTATTTTGTCATAATCATCGTCGTTAATGTCGTCGTTATTATCGTCATTATCTTCGTTGTTATCGTCATAATTATCATCGTTAATATCGTCGTTATTATTGTCATTATCTTCTTTTTATCGTCGTTATTATCGTCGTTAATATCGTCTTTATTATCGTCGTTATTATCGTCGTTATTATTGTCATTATCTTCTTTTTATCGTCGTTATTATCGTCGTTAATATCGTCTTTATTATCGTCGTTATTATCGTCTTTAATATCGTCGTTAATATCGTCGTTATTATCGTCGTTATTATCGCCGTTAATATCGTCATTAATATCGTCATTATCATCGTTGTTATCGTCCTTATTATCCTCATAATTATCGTCGTTAATATCGTCGTTATTTTGTCATAATCATCATCGTTAATGTCGTCGTTATTATCGTCATTATCTTCGTTGTTATCGTCATAATTATCATCGTTAATATCGTCGTTATTATTGTCATTATCTTCTTTTTATCGTCGTTATTATCGTCGTTAATATCGTCTTTATTATCGTCGTTATTATCGTCGTTATTATTGTCATTATCTTCTTTTTATCGTCGTTATTATCGTCGTTAATATCGTCTTTATTATCGTCGTTATTATCGTCTTTAATATCGTCGTTAATATCGTCATTATCATCGTTGTTATCGTCCTTATTATCCTCATAATTATCGTCGTTAATATCGTCGTTATTTTGTCATAATCATCGTCGTTAATGTCGTCGTTATTATCGTCATTATCTTCGTTGTTATCGTCGTTATTATCCTCATAATTATCGTCGTTAATATCGTCGTTATTTTGTCATAATCATCGTCGTTAATGTCGTCGTTATTATCGTCATTATCTACGTTGTTATGGTCATAAATATCATCGTTAATATCGTCGTTATTATTGTCATTTTCTTCTTTTTATCGTCGTTTTTATCGTCGTTAATATCGTCGTTATTATCGTCGTTATTATCGTCGTTAATATCGTCGTTAATATCGTCATTATCATCGTTGTTATCGTCCTTATTATGCTCATAATTATCGTCATTAATATCGTCGTTATTTTGTCATAATCATCGTCGTTAATGTCGTTGTTATCATCGTCATTATCTACGTTGTTATCGTCATAAATATCATCATTAATATCGACGTTATTATTGTCATTATCTTCTTTTTATCGTCGTTATTATCGTCCTTATCATCCTCATAATTATCGTCGTTAATATCGTCGTTATTTTGTCATAATCATCGTCGTTAATGTCGTCGTTATTATCGTCATTATCATCGTTGTTATCATCCTTATCATCATCATAATTATCGTCGTTAATATCGTCGTTATTTTGTCATAATCATCGACGTTAATGTCGTCGTTATTATCGTCATTATCTTCGTTGTCATCGTCATAATTATCATCGTTAATATCGTCGTTATTATTGTCATTATCTTCTTTTTATCGTCGTTATTATCGCTGTTAATATCGTCTTTATTATCGTCGTTATTATCGTCGTTAATATCGTCGTTAATATCGTCATTATCATCGTTGTTATCGTCCTTATCATCCTCATAATTATCGTCGTTAATATCGTCGTTATTTTGTCATAATCATCGTCGTTAATGTCGTCGTTAATATCGTCATTATCATCGTTGTTATCGTCCTTATCATCCTCATAATTATCGTCGTTAATATCGTCGTTATTTTGTCATAATCATCGTCTTTAATGTCGTCGTTATTATCGTCATTATCTTCGTTGTTATCGTCATAATTATCATCGTTAATATCGTCGTTATTATTGTCATTATCTTCTTTTTATCGTCGTTATTATCGTCGTTAATATCGTCGTTAATATCGTCATTATCATCGTTGTTATCGTCCTTATTATCCTCATAATAATCGTCGTTAATATCGTCGTTATTTTGTCATAATCATCGTCGTTAATGTCGTCGTTATTATCGTCATTATCATCGTTGTTATCGTTCTTATCATCCTCATAATTATCGTCGTTATTATCGTCGTTATTTTGTCATAATCATCATCGTTAATGTCGTCGTTATTATCGTCATTATCTACGTTGTTATCGTCATAAATATCATCTTTAATATCGTCGTAATTATTGTCATTATCTTCTTTTTATCGTCGTTATTATCGTCGTTAATATCGTCGTTATTATCGTCGTTAATATCGTCGTTAATATCGTCATTATCATCGTTGTTATCGTCCTTATTATCCTCATAATTATCGTCGTTAATATCGTCGTTATTTTGTCATAATCATCGTCGTTAATGTCGTCGTTATTATCGTCATTATCTACGTTGTTATCGTCATAAATATCATCGATAATATCGTCGTTATTATTGTCATTATCTTCTTTTTATCGTCGTTATTAACGTCGTTATTATCGTCGTTAATATCGTCGTTAATATCGTCATTATAATCGTTGTTATCGTCCTTATTATCCTCATAAATATCGTCGTTAATATCGTCGTTATTTTGTCATAAACATCGTCGCTAATGTCGTCGTTATTATCGTCATTATCATCGTTGTTATCGTCCTTATCATCCTCATAATTATCGTCGTTAATATCGTCGTTATTTTGTCATAATCATCGTCGTTAATGTCGTCGTTATTATTGTCATTATCTTCGTTGTTATCGTCATAATTATCATCGTTAATATCGTCGTTATTATTGTCATTATCTTCTTTTTATCGTCGTTATTATCGTCGTTAATATTGTCTTTATTATCGTCGTTATTATTGTCGTTAATATCGTCGTTATTATTGTCATTATCTTCTTTTTATCGTCGTTATTATCGTCGTTAATATCGTCGTTATTATCGTCGTTATTATCGTCGTTAATATCGTCGTTAATATCGTCATTATCATCGTTGTTATCGTCCTTATTATCCTCATAATTATCGTCGTTAATATCGTCGTTATTTTGTCACAATAATCGTCGTTAATGTCGTCGTTATTATCGTCATTATCATCGTTGTTATCGTTCTTATCATCCTCAAAATTATCGTCGTTATTATCGTCGTTATTTTGTCATAATCATCGTCGTTAATGTCGTCGTTATTATCGTCATTATCTACGTTGTTATCGTCATAAATATCATCTTTAATATCGTCGTAATTATTGTCATTATCTTCTTTTTATCGTCGTTATTATCGTCGTTAATATCGTCGTTATTATCGTCGTTATTATCGTCGTTAATATCGTCGTTAATATCGTCATTATCATCGTTGTTATCGTCCTTATTATCCTCATAATTATCGTCGTTAATATCGTCGTTATTTTGTCATAATCATCGACGTTAATGTCGTCGTTATTATCGTCATTATCTTCGTTGTTATCGTCCTAATTATCATCGTTAATATCGTCGTTATTATTTGTCATTATCTTCTTTCTATCGTCGTTATTATCGTCGTTAATATCGTCGTTATTATCGTCGTTATTATCGTCGTTAATATCGTCGTTAATATCGTCATTATCATCGTTGTTATTGTCCTTATTATCCTCATAATTATCGTCGTTAATATCGTCGTTATTTTGTCATAATCATCGTCGTTAATGTCGTCGTTATTATCGTCATTATCTACGTTGTTATCGTCATAAATATCATCGATAATATCGTCGTTATTATTGTCATTATCTTCTTTTTATCGTCGTTATTAACGTCGTTATTATAGTCGTTAATATCGTCGTTAATATCGTCATTATCATCGTTGTTATCGTCCTTATTATCCTCATAATTATCGTCGTTAATATCGTCGTTATTTTGTCATAAACATCGTCGCTAATGTCGTCGTTATTATCGTCATTATCATCGTTGTTATCGTCCTTATCATCCTCATAATTATCGTCGTTAATATCGTCGTTATTTTGTCATAATCATCGTCGTTAATGTCGTCGTTATTATCGTCATTATCTACGTTGTTATCGTCATAAATATCATCGTTAATATCGTCGTTATTATTGTCATTATCTTCTTTTTATCGTCGTTATTATCGTCGTTAATATCGTCGTTATTATCGTCGTTATTATCGTCGTTAATATCGTCGTTAATATCGTCATTATCATCGTTGTTATCGTACTTATTATCCTCATAATTATCGTCGTTAATATCGTCGTTATTTTGTCATAAACATCGTCGCTAATGTCGTCGTTATTATCGTCATTATCATCGTTGTTATCGTCCTTATCATCCTCATAATTATCGTCGTTAATATCGTCGTTATTTTGTCATAATCATCGTCGTTAATGTCGTCGTTATTATCGTCATTATCTTCGTTGTTATCGTCATAATTATCATCGTTAATATCGTGGTTATTATTGTCATTATCTTCTTTTTATCGTCGTTATTATCGTCGTTAATATTGTCTTCATTATCGTCGTTATTATCGTCGTTAATATCGTCGTTATTATTGTCATTATCTTCTTTTTATCGTCGTTATTATCGTCGTTAATATCGTCTTTATTATCGTCGTTATTATCGTCGTTAATATCGTCGTTAATATCGTCATTATCATCGTTGTTATTGTCCTTATTATCCTCATAATTATCGTCGTTAATATCGTCGTTATTTTGTCATAATCATCGTCGTTAATGTCGTCGTTATTATCGTCATTATCTACGTTGTTATCGTCATAAATATCATCGATAATATCGTCGTTATTATTGTCATTATCTTCTTTTTATCGTCGTTATTAACGTCGTTATTATAGTCGTTAATATCGTCGTTAATATCGTCATTATCATCGTTGTTATCGTCCTTATTATCCTCATAATTATCGTCGTTAATATCGTCGTTATTTTGTCATAAACATCGTCGCTAATGTCGTCGTTATTATCGTCATTATCATCGTTGTTATCGTCCTTATCATCCTCATAATTATCGTCGTTAATATCGTCGTTATTTTGTCATAATCATCGTCGTTAATGTCGTCGTTATTATCGTCATTATCTACGTTGTTATCGTCATAAATATCATCGTTAATATCGTCGTTATTATTGTCATTATTATCTTTTTATCGTCGTTATTATCGTCGTTAATATCGTCGTTATTATCGTCGTTATTATCGTCGTTAATATCGTCGTTAATATCGTCATTATCATCGTTGTTATCGTACTTATTATCCTCATAATTATCGTCGTTAATATCGTCGTTATTTTGTCATAAACATCGTCGCTAATGTCGTCGTTATTATCGTCATTATCATCGTTGTTATCGTCTTTATCATCCTCATAATTATCGTCGTTAATATCGTCGTTATTTTGTCATAAACTTCGTCGCTAATGTCGTAGTTATTATCGTCATTATCATTGTTGTTATCGTCCTTATCATCCTCATAATTATCGTCGTTAATATCGTCGTTATTTTGTCATAATCATCGTCGTTAATGTCGTCGTAATTATCGTCATTATCTTCGTTGTCATAGTCATAATTATCATCGTTAATATCGTCGTTATTATTGTCATTATCTTCTTTTTATCGTCGTTATTATCGTCGTTAATATCGTCGTTATTATCGTCGTTAATATCGTCGTTAATATCGTCATTATCATCGTTGTTATCGTCCTTATTATCCTCATAATTATCGTCGTTAATATCGTCGTTATTTTGTCATAATCATCGACGTTAATGTCGTCGTTATTATCGTCATTATCTTCGTTGTTATCGTCATAATTATCATCGTTAATATCGTCGTTATTATTGTCATTATCTTCTTTCTATCGTCGTTATTATAGTCGTTAATATCGTCGTTATTATCGTCGTTATTATCGTCGTTAATATCGTCGTTAATATCGTCATTATCATCGTTGTTATCGTCCTTATTATCCTCATAATTATCGTCGTTAATATCGTCGTTATTTTGTCATAATCATCGTCGTTATTGTCGTCGTTATTATCGTCATTATCTACGTTGTTATCGTCATAAATATCATCGATAATATCGTCGTTATTATTGTCATTATCTTCTTTTTATCGTCGTTATTAACGTCGTTATTATCGTCGTTAATATCGTCGTTAATATCGTCGTTAATATCGTCAATATCATCGTTGTTATCGTCCTTATCATCCTCATAATTATCGTCGTTAATATCGTCGTTATTTTGACATAATCATCGTCGTTAATGTCGTCGTTATTATCGTCATTATCTACGTTGTTATCGTCATAAATATCATCGTTAATATCGTCGTTATTATTGTCATTATCTTCTTTTTATCGTCGTTAATATCGTCGTTATTATCGTCGTTAATATCGTCGTTAATATCGTCATTATCATCGTTGTTATCGTCCTTATTATCCTCATAATTATCGTCGTTAATATCGACGTTATTTTGTCATAATCATCGTCGTTAATGTCGTCGTTATTATCGTCATTATCTACGTTGTTATCGTCATAAATATCATCGATAATATCGTCGTTATTATTGTCATTATCTTCTTTTTATCTTCGTTATTAACGTCGTTATTATCGTCGTTAATATCGTCGTTAATATCGTCATTATCATCGTTGTTATCGTCCTTATTATCCTCATAATTATCGTCGTTAATATCGTCGTTATTTTGTCATAAACATCGTCGTTAATATCGTCGTTAATATCGTCATTATCATCGTTGTTATCGTCCTTATCATCCTCATAATTATCGTCGTTATTATCGTCGTTATTTTGTCATAATCATCGTCGTTAATGTCGTCGTTATTATCGTCATTATCATCGTTGTTATCATCCTTATCATCCTCATAATTATCGTCGTTAATATCGTCGTTATTTTGTCTTAATCATCGACGTTAATGTCGTCGTTATTATCGTCATTATCTTCGTTGTTATCGTCATAATTATCATCGTTAATATCGTCGTTATTATTGTCATTATCTTCGTTTTATCGTCGTTATTATCGTCGTTAATATCGTCTTTATTATCGTCGTTATTATCGTCGTTAATATCGTCGTTAATATCGTCATTATCATTGTTGTTATCGTCCTTATCATCCTCATAATTATCGTCGTTAATATCGTCGTTATTTTGTCATAATCATCGTAGTTAATGTCGTCGTTATTATCGTCATTATCATCGTTGTTATCGTCCTTATCATCCTCATAATTATCGTCGTTAATATCGTCGTTATTTTGTCATAATCATCGTCGTTAATGTCGTCGTTATTATCGTCATTATCTTCGTTGTTATCGTCATAATTATCATCGTTAATATCGTCGTTATTATTGTCATTATCTTTTTTTTATCGTCGTTATTATGGTCGTTAATATCGTCGTTATTATCGTCGCTAATATCGTCGTTATTATCGTCGTTATTATCGCCGTTAATATCGTCATTAATATCGTCATTATCATCGTTGTTATCGTCCTTATTATCCTCATAATTATCGTCGTTAATATCGTTGTTATTTTGTCATAATCATCGTCGTTAATGTCGTCGTTATTATCGTCATTATCTTCGTTGTTATCGTCATAATTATCATCGTTAATATCGTCGTTATTATTGTCATTATCTTCTTTTTATCGTCGTTATTATCGTCGTTAATATCGTCTTTATTATCGTCGTTATTATCGTCGTTATTATTGTCATTATCTTCTTTTTATCGTCGTTATTATCGTCGTTAATATCGTCGTTATTATCGTCGTTATTATCGTCTTTAATATCGTCGTTAATATCGTCGTTATTATCGTCGTTATTATCGCCGTTAATATCGTCATTAATATCGTCATTATCATCGTTGTTATCGTCCTTATTATCCTCATAATTATCGTCGTTAATATCGTCGTTATTTTGTCATAATCATCGTCGTTAATGTCGTCGTTATTATCGTCATTATCTTCGTTGTTATCGTCATAATTATCATCGTTAATATCGTCGTTATTATTGTCATTATCTTCTTTTTATCGTCGTTATTATCGTCGTTAATATCGTCTTTATTATCGTCGTTATTATCGTCGTTATTATTGTCATTATCTTCTTTTTATCGTCGTTATTATCGTCGTTAATATCGTCTTTATTATCGTCGTTATTATCGTCTTTAATATCGTCGTTAATATCGTCATTATCATCGTTGTTATCGTCCTTATTATCCTCATAATTATCGTCGTTAATATCGTCGTTATTTTGTCATAATCATCGTCGTTAATGTCGTCGTTATTATCGTCATTATCTTCGTTGTTATCGTCGTTATTATCCTCATAATTATCGTCGTTAATATCGTCGTTATTTTGTCATAATCATCGTCGTTAATGTCGTCGTTATTATCGTCATTATCTATGTTGTTATGGTCATAAATATCATCGTTAATATCGTCGTTATTATTGTCATTTTCTTCTTTTTATCGTCGTTTTTATCGTCGTTAATATCGTCGTTATTATCGTCGTTATTATCGTCGTTAATATCGTCGTTAATATCGTCATTATCATCGTTGTTATCGTCCTTATTATGCTCATAATTATCGTCATTAATATCGTCGTTATTTTGTCATAATCATCGTCGTTAATGTCGTTGTTATCATCGTCATTATCTACGTTGTTATCGTCATAAATATCATCATTAATATCGACGTTATTATTGTCATTATCTTCTTTTTATCGTCGTTATTATCGTCCTTATCATCCTCATAATTATCGTCGTTAATATCGTCGTTATTTTGTCATAATCATCGTCGTTAATGTCGTCGTTATTATCGTCATTATCATCGTTGTTATCATCCTTATCATCATCATAATTATCGTCGTTAATATCGTCGTTATTTTGTCATAATCATCGACGTTAATGTCGTCGTTATTATCGTCATTATCTTCGTTGTCATCGTCATAATTATCATCGTTAATATCGTCGTTATTATTGTCATTATCTTCTTTTTATCGTCGTTATTATCGCTGTTAATATCGTCTTTATTATCGTCGTTATTATCGTCGTTAATATCGTCGTTAATATCGTCATTATCATCGTTGTTATCGTCCTTATCATCCTCATAATTATCGTCGTTAATATCGTCGTTATTTTGTCATAATCATCGTCGTTAATGTCGTCGTTAATATCGTCATTATCATCGTTGTTATCGTCCTTATCATCCTCATAATTATCGTCGTTAATATCGTCGTTATTTTGTCATAATCATCGTCTTTAATGTCGTCGTTATTATCGTCATTATCTTCGTTGTTATCGTCATAATTATCATCGTTAATATCGTCGTTATTATTGTCATTATCTTCTTTTTATCGTCGTTATTATCGTCGTTAATATCGTCGTTAATATCGTCATTATCATCGTTGTTATCGTCCTTATTATCCTCATAATAATCGTCGTTAATATCGTCGTTATTTTGTCATAATCATCGTCGTTAATGTCGTCGTTATTATCGTCATTATCATCGTTGTTATCGTTCTTATCATCCTCATAATTATCGTCGTTATTATCGTCGTTATTTTGTCATAATCATCATCGTTAATGTCGTCGTTATTATCGTCATTATCTACGTTGTTATCGTCATAAATATCATCTTTAATATCGTCGTAATTATTGTCATTATCTTCTTTTTATCGTCGTTATTATCGTCGTTAATATCGTCGTTATTATCGTCGTTAATATCGTCGTTAATATCGTCATTATCATCGTTGTTATCGTCCTTATTATCCTCATAATTATCGTCGTTAATATCGTCGTTATTTTGTCATAATCATCGTCGTTAATGTCGTCGTTATTATCGTCATTATCTACGTTGTTATCGTCATAAATATCATCGATAATATCGTCGTTATTATTGTCATTATCTTCTTTTTATCGTCGTTATTAACGTCGTTATTATCGTCGTTAATATCGTCGTTAATATCGTCATTATAATCGTTGTTATCGTCCTTATTATCCTCATAAATAACGTCGTTAATATCGTCGTTATTTTGTCATAAACATCGTCGCTAATGTCGTCGTTATTATCGTCATTATCATCGTTGTTATCGTCCTTATCATCCTCATAATTATCGTCGTTAATATCGTCGTTATTTTGTCATAATCATCGTCGTTAATGTCGTCGTTATTATTGTCATTATCTTCGTTGTTATCGTCATAATTATCATCGTTAATATCGTCGTTATTATTGTCATTATCTTCTTTTTATCGTCGTTATTATCGTCGTTAATATTGTCTTTATTATCGTCGTTATTATTGTCGTTAATATCGTCGTTATTATTGTCATTATCTTCTTTTTATCGTCGTTATTATCGTCGTTAATATCGTCGTTATTATCGTCGTTATTATCGTCGTTAATATCGTCGTTAATATCGTCATTATCATCGTTGTTATCGTCCTTATTATCCTCATAATTATCGTCGTTAATATCGTCGTTATTTTGTCACAATAATCGTCGTTAATGTCGTCGTTATTATCGTCATTATCATCGTTGTTATCGTTCTTATCATCCTCAAAATTATCGTCGTTATTATCGTCGTTATTTTGTCATAATCATCGTCGTTAATGTCGTCGTTATTATCGTCATTATCTACGTTGTTATCGTCATAAATATCATCTTTAATATCGTCGTAATTATTGTCATTATCTTCTTTTTATCGTCGTTATTATCGTCGTTAATATCGTCGTTATTATCGTCGTTATTATCGTCGTTAATATCGTCGTTAATATCGTCATTATCATCGTTGTTATCGTCCTTATTATCCTCATAATTATCGTCGTTAATATCGTCGTTATTTTGTCATAATCATCGACGTTAATGTCGTCGTTATTATCGTCATTATCTTCGTTGTTATCGTCCTAATTATCATCGTTAATATCGTCGTTATTATTTGTCATTATCTTCTTTCTATCGTCGTTATTATCGTCGTTAATATCGTCGTTATTATCGTCGTTATTATCGTCGTTAATATCGTCGTTAATATCGTCATTATCATCGTTGTTATTGTCCTTATTATCCTCATAATTATCGTCGTTAATATCGTCGTTATTTTGTCATAATCATCGTCGTTAATGTCGTCGTTATTATCGTCATTATCTACGTTGTTATCGTCATAAATATCATCGATAATATCGTCGTTATTATTGTCATTATCTTCTTTTTATCGTCGTTATTAACGTCGTTATTTTAGTCGTTAATATCGTCGTTAATATCGTCATTATCATCGTTGTTATCGTCCTTATTATCCTCATAATTATCGTCGTTAATATCGTCGTTATTTTGTCATAAACATCGTCGCTAATGTCGTCGTTATTATCGTCATTATCATCGTTGTTATCGTCCTTATCATCCTCATAATTATCGTCGTTAATATCGTCGTTATTTTGTCATAATCATCGTCGTTAATGTCGTCGTTATTATCGTCATTATCTACGTTGTTATCGTCATAAATATCATCGTTAATATCGTCGTTATTATTGTCATTATCTTCTTTTTATCGTCGTTATTATCGTCGTTAATATCGTCGTTATTATCGTCGTTATTATCGTCGTTAATATCGTCGTTAATATCGTCATTATCATCGTTGTTATCGTACTTATTATCCTCATAATTATCGTCGTTAATATCGTCGTTATTTTGTCATAAACATCGTCGCTAATGTCGTCGTTATTATCGTCATTATCATCGTTGTTATCGTCCTTATCATCCTCATAATTATCGTCGTTAATATCGTCGTTATTTTGTCATAATCATCGTCGTTAATGTCGTCGTTATTATCGTCATTATCTTCGTTGTTATCGTCATAATTATCATCGTTAATATCGTGGTTATTATTGTCATTATCTTCTTTTTATCGTCGTTATTATCGTCGTTAATATCGTCTTTATTATCGTCGTTATTATCGTCGTTAATATCGTCGTTATTATTGTCATTATCTTCTTTTTATCGTCGTTATTATCGTCGTTAATATCGTCTTTATTATCGTCGTTATTATCGTCGTTAATATCGTCGTTAATATCGTCATTATCATCGTTGTTATTGTCCTTATTATCCTCATAATTATCGTCGTTAATATCGTCGTTATTTTGTCATAATCATCGTCGTTAATGTCGTCGTTATTATCGTCATTATCTACGTTGTTATCGTCATAAATATCATCGATAATATCGTCGTTATTATTGTCATTATCTTCTTTTTATCGTCGTTATTAACGTCGTTATTATAGTCGTTAATATCGTCGTTAATATCGTCATTATCATCGTTGTTATCGTCCTTATTATCCTCATAATTATCGTCGTTAATATCGTCGTTATTTTGTCATAAACATCGTCGCTAATGTCGTCGTTATTATCGTCATTATCATCGTTGTTATCGTCCTTATCATCCTCATAATTATCGTCGTTAATATCGTCGTTATTTTGTCATAATCATCGTCGTTAATGTCGTCGTTATTATCGTCATTATCTACGTTGTTATCGTCATAAATATCATCGTTAATATCGTCGTTATTATTGTCATTATTATCTTTTTATCGTCGTTATTATCGTCGTTAATATCGTCGTTATTATCGTCGTTATTATCGTCGTTAATATCGTCGTTAATATCGTCATTATCATCGTTGTTATCGTACTTATTATCCTCATAATTATCGTCGTTAATATCGTCGTTATTTTGTCATAAACATCGTCGCTAATGTCGTCGTTATTATCGTCATTATCATCGTTGTTATCGTCTTTATCATCCTCATAATTATCGTCGTTAATATCGTCGTTATTTTGTCATAAACTTCGTCGCTAATGTCGTAGTTATTATCGTCATTATCATTGTTGTTATCGTCCTTATCATCCTCATAATTATCGTCGTTAATATCGTCGTTATTTTGTCATAATCATCGTCGTTAATGTCGTCGTAATTATCGTCATTATCTTCGTTGTCATAGTCATAATTATCATCGTTAATATCGTCGTTATTATTGTCATTATCTTCTTTTTATCGTCGTTATTATCGTCGTTAATATCGTCGTTATTATCGTCGTTAATATCGTCGTTAATATCGTCATTATCATCGTTGTTATCGTCCTTATTATCCTCATAATTATCGTCGTTAATATCGTCGTTATTTTGTCATAATCATCGACGTTAATGTCGTCGTTATTATCGTCATTATCTTCGTTGTTATCGTCATAATTATCATCGTTAATATCGTCGTTATTATTGTCATTATCTTCTTTCTATCGTCGTTATTATAGTCGTTAATATCGTCGTTATTATCGTCGTTATTATCGTCGTTAATATCGTCGTTAATATCGTCATTATCATCGTTGTTATCGTCCTTATTATCCTCATAATTATCGTCGTTAATATCGTCGTTATTTTGTCATAATCATCGTCGTTATTGTCGTCGTTATTATCGTCATTATCTACGTTGTTATCGTCATAAATATCATCGATAATATCGTCGTTATTATTGTCATTATCTTCTTTTTATCGTCGTTATTAACGTCGTTATTATCGTCGTTAATATCGTCGTTAATATCGTCGTTAATATCGTCAATATCATCGTTGTTATCGTCCTTATCATCCTCATAATTATCGTCGTTAATATCGTCGTTATTTTGACATAATCATCGTCGTTAATGTCGTCGTTATTATCGTCATTATCTACGTTGTTATCGTCATAAATATCATCGTTAATATCGTCGTTATTATTGTCATTATCTTCTTTTTATCGTCGTTAATATCGTCGTTATTATCGTCGTTAATATCGTCGTTAATATCGTCATTATCATCGTTGTTATCGTCCTTATTATCCTCATAATTATCGTCGATAATATCGACGTTATTTTGTCATAATCATCGTCGTTAATGTCGTCGTTATTATCGTCATTATCTACGTTGTTATCGTCATAAATATCAGCGATAATATCGTCGTTATTATTGTCATTATCTTCTTTTTATCTTCGTTATTAACGTCGTTATTATCGTCGTTAATATCGTCGTTAATATCGTCATTATAATCGTTGTTATCGTCCTTATTATCCTCATAATTATCGTCGTTATTTTGTAATAAACATCGTCGCTAATGTCGTCGTTATTATCGTCATTATCATCGTTGTTATCGTCCTTATCATCCTCATAATTTTCGTCGTTAATAACGTCGTTATTATGTCATAATCATCGTTGTTAATGTCGTCGTTATTATCGTCATTATCTTCGTTGTTATCGTCATAATTATCATCGTCAATATCGTCGTTATTATTGTAATTATCTTCTTTTTATCGTCGTTATTATCGTCGTTAATATCGTCTTTATTATCGTCGTTATTATCGTCGTTAATATCGTCGTTATTATTGTCATTATCTTCTTTTCATCGTCGTTATTATCGTCGTTAATATCGTCGTTATTATCGTCGTTATTATCGTCGTTAATATCGTCGTTAATATCGTCATTATCATCGTTGTTATCGTCCTTATTATCCTCATAATTATCGTCGTTAATATCGTCGTTATTTTGTCATAATCATCGTCGTTAATATCGTCGTTAATATCGTCATTATCATCGTTGTTATCGTCCTTATTATCCTCATAATTATCGTCGTTAATATCGTCGTTATTTTGTCATAATCATCGTCGTTAATGTCGTCGTTATTATCGTCATTATCTTCGTTGTTGTCGTCATAATTATCATCGTTAATATCGTCGTTATTATTGTCATTATCTTCTTTTTATCGTCGTTATTATCGTCGTTAATATTGTCTTTATTATTGTCGTTATTATCGTCGTTAATATCGTCGTTATTATTGTCATTATCTTCTTTTTATCGTCGTTATTATCGTCGTTAATATCGTCGTTATTATCGTCGTTATTATCGTCGTTAACATCGGCGTTAATATCGTCATTATCATCGTTGTTATCGTCCTTATTATCCTCAAAATTATCGTCGTTAATATCGTCGTTATTTTGTCACAATCATCGTCGTTAATGTCGTCGTTATTATCGTCATTATCATCGTTGTTATCGTCCTTATCATCATCATAATTATCGTCGTTAATATCGTCGTTATTTTGTCATAATCATCGTCGTTAATGTCGTCGTTATTATCGTCATTATCTACGTTGTTATCGTCATAATATCATCTTTAAAATCGTCGTAATTATTGTCATTATCTTCTTTTTATCGTCGTTATTATCGTCGTTAATATCGTCGTTATTATCGTCGTTATTATCGTCGTTAATATCGTCGTTAATATCGTCATTATCATCGTTGTTATCGTCCTTATTATCCTCATAATTATCGTCGTTAATATCGTCGTTATTTTGTCATAATCATCGACGTTAATGTCGTCGTTATTATCGTCATTATCTTCGTTGTTATCGTCATAATTATCATCGTTAATATCGTCGTTATTATTGTCATTATCTTCTTTCTATCGTCGTTATTATAGTCGTTAATATCGTCGTTATTATCGTCGTTATTATCGTCGTTAATATCGTCGTTAATATCGTCATTATCATCGTTGTTATTGTCCTTATTATCCTCATAATTATCGTCGTTAATATCGTCGTTATTTTGTCATAATCATCGACGTTAATGTCGTCGTTATTATCGTCATTATCTTCGTTGTTATCGTCATAATTATCATCGTTAATATCGTCGTTATTATTGTCATTATCTTCTTTCTATCGTCGTTATTATAGTCGTTAATATCGTCGTTATTATCGTCGTTATTATCGTCGTTAATATCGTCGTTAATATCGTCATTATCATCGTTGTTATTGTCCTTATCATCCTCATAATTTTCGTCGTTAATAACGTCGTTATTTTGTCATAATCATCGTCGTTAATGTCGTCGTTATTATCGTCATTATCTTCGTTGTTATCGTCATAATTATCATCGTCAATATCGTCGTTATTATTGTAATTATCTTCTTTTTATCGTCGTTATTATCGTCGTTAATATCGTCTTTATTATCGTCGTTATTATCGTCGTTAATATCGTCGTTATTATTGTCATTATCTTCTTTTTATCGTCGTTATTATCGTCGTTAATATCGTCGTTATTATCGTCGTTATTATCGTCGTTAATATCGTCGTTAATATCGTCATTATCATCGTTGTTATCGTCCTTATTATCCTCATAATTATCGTCGTTAATATCGTCGTTATTTTGTCATAATCATCGTCGTTAATATCGTCGTTAATATCGTCATTATCATCGTTGTTATCGTCCTTATTATCCTCATAATTATCGTCGTTAATATCGTCGTTATTTTGTCATAATCATCGTCGTTAATGTCGTCGTTATTATCGTCATTATCTTCGTTGTTATCGTCATAATTATCATCGTTAATATCGTCGTTATTATTGTCATTATCTTCTTTTTATCGTCGTTATTATCGTCGTTAATATCGTCTTTATTATCGTCGTTATTATCGTCGTTAATATCGTCGTTATTATTGTCATTATCTTCTTTTTATCGTCGTTATTATCGTCGTTAATATCGTCACTATTATCGTCGTTATTATCGTCGTTAATATCGTCGTTAATATCGTCATTATCATCGTTGTTATCGTCCTTATTATCCTCATAATTATCGTCGTTAATGTCGTCGTTATTTTGTCATAATCATCGTCGTTAATGTCGTCGTTATTATCGTCATTATCATCGTTGTTATCGTCCTTATCATCCTCATAATTATCGTCGTTAATATCGTCGTTATTATGTCATAATCATCGTCGTTAATGTCGTCGTTATTATCGTCATTATCAACGTTGTTATCGTCATAAATATCATCGTTAATATCGTCGTTATTACTGTCATTATCTTCTTTTTATCGTCGTTATTATCGTCGTTAATATCGTCGTTATTATCGTCGTTAATATCGTCGTTAATATCGTCATTATCATCGTTGTTATCGTACTTATTATACTCATAATTATCGTCGTTAATATCGTCGTTATTTTGTCATAAACATCGTCGCTAATGTCGTCGTTATTATCGTCATTATCATCGTTGTTATCGCCATAAATATCATCGTTAATATCGTCGTTATTGTCATTATCTTCTTTTTATCGTCGTTAATATCGTCGTTATTATCGTCGTTAATATCGTCGTTAATATCGTCATTATCATCGTTGTTATCGTCTTTATTATCCTCATAATTATCGTCGTTAATATCGACGTTATTTTGTCATAATCATCGTCGTTAATGTCGTCGTTATTATCGTCATTATCTTCGTTGTTATCGTCATAATTATCATCGTCAATATCGTCGTTATTATTGTAATTATCTTCTTTTTATCGTCGTTATTATCGTCGTTAATATCGTCTTTATTATCGTCGTTATTATCGTCGTTAATATCGTCGTTATTATTGTCATTATCTTCTTTTTATCGTCGTTATTATCGTCGTTAATATCGTCGTTAATATCGTCAATATCATCGTTGTTATCGTCCTTATCATCCTCATAATTATCGTCGTTAATATAGTCGTTATTTTGACATAATCATCGTCGTTAATGTCGTCGTTATTATCGTCATTATCTACGTTGTTATCGCCATAAATATCATCGTTAATATCGTCGTTATTATTGTCATTATCTTCTTTTTATCGTCGTTAATATCGTCGTTATTATCGTCGTTAATATCGTCGTTAATATCGTCATTATCATCGTTGTTATCGTCTTTATTATCCTCATAATTATCGTCGTTAATATCGACGTTATTTTGTCATAATCATCGTCGTTAATGTCGTCGTTATTATCGTCATTATCTTCGTTGTTATCGTCATAATTATCATCGTCAATATCGTCGTTATTATTGTAATTATCTTCTTTTTATCGTCGTTATTATCGTCGTTAATATCGTCTTTATTATCGTCGTTATTATCGTCGTTAATATCGTCGTTATTATTGTCATTATCTTCTTTTTATCGTCGTTATTATCGTCGTTAATATCGTCGTTATTATCGTCGTTATTATCGTCGTTAATATCGTCGTTAATATCGTCATTATAATCGTTGTTATCGCTCTTATTATCCTCATAATTATCGTCGTTAATATCGTCGTTATTTTGTCATAAACATCGTCGCTAATGTCGTCGTTATTATCGTCATTATCATCGTTGTTATCGTCCTTATCATCCTCATAATTTTCGTCGTTAATAACGTCGTTATTTTGTCATAATCATCGTCGTTAATGTCGTCGTTATTATCGTCATTATCTTCGTTGTTATCGTCATAATTATCATCGTCAATATCGTCGTTATTATTGTAATTATCTTCTTTTTGTCGTCGTTATTATCGTCGTTAATATCGTCTTTATTATCGTCGTTATTATCGTCGTTAATATCGTCGTTATTATTGTCATTATCTTCTTTTTATCGTCGTTATTATCGTCGTTAATATCGTCGTTATTATCGTCGTTATTATCGTCGTTAATATCGTCGTTAATATCGTCATTATCATCGTTGTTATCGTCCTTATTATCCTCATAATTATCGTCGTTAATATCGTCGTTATTTTGTCATAATCATCGTCGTTAATATCGTCGTTAATATCGTCATTATCATCGTTGTTATCGTCCTTATTATCCTCATAATTATCGTCGTTAATATCGTCGTTATTTTGTCATAATCATCGTCGTTAATGTCGTCGTTATTATCGTCATTATCTTCGTTGTTATCGTCATAATTATCATCGTTAATATCGTCGTTATTATTGTCATTATCTTCTTTTTATCGTCGTTATTATCGTCGTTAATATCGTCTTTATTATCGTCGTTATTATCGTCGTTAATATCGTCGTTATTATTGTCATTATCTTCTTTTTATCGTCGTTATTATCGTCGTTAATATCGTCGTTATTATCGTCGTTATTATCGTCGTTAATATCGTCGTTAATATCGTCATTATCATCGTTGTTATCGTCCTTATTATCCTCATAATTATCGTCGTTAATGTCGTCGTTATTTTGTCATAATCATCGTCGTTAATGTCGTCGTTATTATCGTCATTATCATCGTTGTTATCGTCCTTATCATCCTCATAATTATCGTCGTTAATATCGTCGTTATTATGTCATAATCATCGTCGTTAATGTCGTCGTTATTATCGTCATTATCAACGTTGTTATCGTCATAAATATCATCGTTAATATCGTCGTTATTACTGTCATTATCTTCTTTTTATCGTCGTTATTATCGTCGTTAATATCGTCGTTATTATCGTCGTTAATATCGTCGTTAATATCGTCATTATCATCGTTGTTATCGTACTTATTATCCTCATAATTATCGTCGTTAATATCGTCGTTATTTTGTCATAATCATCGTCGTTAATGTCGTCGTTATAATCGTCATTATCTTCGTTGTTATCGTCATAATTATCATCGTTAATATCGTCGTTATTATTGTCATTATCTTCTTTTTATCGTCGTTATTATCGTCGTTAATATCGTCTTTATTATCGTCGTTATTATCGTCGTTAATATCGTCGTTAATATCGTCATTATCATCGTTGTTATTGTCCTTATTATCCTCATAATTATCGTCGTTAATATCGTCGTTATTTTGTCATAATCATCGTCGTTAATGTCGTCGTTATTATCGTCATTATCTACGTTGTTATCGTCATAAATATCATCGATAATATCGTCGTTATTATTGTCATTATCTTCTTTTTATCGTCGTTATTAACGTCGTTATTTTCGTCGTTAATATCGTCGTTAATATCGTCATTATAATCGTTGTTATCGTCCTTATTATCCTCATAATTATCGTCGTTAATATCGTCGTTATTTTGTCATAAACATCGTCGCTAATGTCGTCGTTATTATCGTCATTATCATCGTTGTTATCGTCCTTATCATCCTCATAATTATCGTCGTTAATAACGTCGTTATTTTGTCATAATCATCGTCGTTAATGTCGTCGTTATTATCGTCATTATCTTCGTTGTTATCGTCATAATTATCATCGTCAATATCGTCGTTATTATTGTCATTATCTTCTTTTTATCGTCGTTATTATCGTCGTTAATATCGTCTTTATTATCGTCGTTATTATCGTCGTTAATATCGTCGTTATTATTGTCAATATCTTCTTTTTATCGTCGTTATTATCGTCGTTAATATCGTCGTTATTATCGTCGTTATTATCGTCGTTAATATCGTCGTTAATATCGTCATTATCATCGTTGTTATCGTCCTTATTATCCTCATAATTATCGTCGTTAATATCGTCGTTATTTTGTCACAATCATCGTCGTTAATGTCGTCGTTATTATCGTCATTATCATCGTTGTTATCGTCCTTATCATCCTCATAATTATCGTCGTTAATATCGTCGTTATTATGTCATAATCATCGTCGTTAATGTCGTCGTTATTATCGTCATTATCTACGTTGTTATCGACAAGAATATCATCTTTAATATGGTCGTTATTATTGTCATTATCTTTTTTTTATCGTCGTTATTATCGTCGTTAATATCGTCGTTATTATCGTCGTTATTATCGTCGTTAATATCGTCGTTAATATCGTCATTATCATCGTTGTTATCGTCCTTATTATCCTCATAATTATCGTCGTTAATATCGTCGTTATTTTGACATAATCATCGTCGTTAATGTCGTCGTCATTATAGTCATTATCATCGTTGTTATCGTCCTTATCATCCTCATAATCATCGTCGTTAATGTCGTCGTTATTTTCGTCATTATCTACGTTGTTATCGTCATAAATATCATCGTTAATATCGTCGTTATTATTGTCATTATTATCTTTTTATCGTCGTTAATATCGTCGTTATTATCGTCGTTAATATCGTCGTTAATATCGTCATTATCATCGTTGTTATCGTCCTTATCATCCTCATAATTATCGTCGTTAATATCGTCGTTATTTTGTCATAATCATCGTCGTTAATGTCGTCGTTATTATCGTCATTATCATCATTGTTATCATCCTTATCATCCTCATAATTATCGTCGTTAATATCGTCGTTATTTTGTCATAATCATCGACGTTAATGTCGTCGTTATTATCGTCATTATCTTCGTTGTTATCGTCATAATTATCATCGTTAATATCGTCGTTATTATTGTCATTATCTTCTTTTTATCGTCGTTATTATCGTCGTTAATATCGTCTTTATTATCGTCGTTATTATCGTCGTTAATATCGTCGTTAATATCGTCATTATCATCGTTGTTATCGTCCTTATCATCCTCATAATTATCGTCGTTAATATCGTCGTTATTTTGTCATAATCATCGTCGTTAATGTCGTCGTTATTATCGTCATTATCTACGTTGTTATCGTCATAAATATCATCGATAATATCGTCGTTATTATTGTCATTATCTTCTTTTTATCGTCGTTATTAACGTCGTTATTATCGTCGTTAATATCGTCGTTAATATCGTCATTATCATCGTTGTTATCGTCCTTATTATCCTCATAATTATCGTCGTTAATATCGTCGTTATTTTGTCATAATCATCGTCGTTAATGTCGTCGTTATTATCGTCATTATCATCGTTGTTATCGTCCTTATCATCCTCATAATTATCGTCGTTAATATCGTCGTTATTTTGTCATAATCATCGTCGTTAATTTCGTCGTTATTATCGTCATTATCTACGTTGTTATCGTCATAAATATCATCGTTAATATCGTCGTTATTATTGTCATTATCTTCTTTTTATCGTCGTTAATATCGTTGTTATTATCGTCGTTAATATCGTCGTTAATATCGTCATTATCATCGTTGTGATCGTCCTTATTATCCTCATAATTATCGTCGTTAATATCGTCGTTATTTTGTCATAATCATCGTCGTTAATGTCGTCGTTATTATCGTCGCTAATGTCGTCGTCATTATCGTCATTATCATCGTTGTTATCGTCCTTGTCATCCTCATAATCATCGTCGTTAATGTCGTCGTTATTATCGACATTATCTACGTTGTTATCGTCATAAATATCATCGATAATATCGTCGTTATTATTGTCATTATCTTCTTTTTATCGTCGTTATTAACGTCGTTATTATCGTCGTTAATATCGTCGTTAATATCGTCATTATCATCGTTGTTATCGTCCTTATCATCCTCATAATTATCGTCGTTAATATCGTCGTTATTTTGTCATAATCATCGTCGTTAATGTCGTCGTTATTATCGTCATTATCATCGTTGTTATCGTCCTTATCATCCTCATAATTATCGTCGTTAATATCGTCGTTATTTTGTCATAATCATCGTCGTTAATGTCGTCGTTATTATCGTCATTATCATCGTTGTTATCGTCCTTATCATCCTCATAATTATCGTCGTTAATATCGTCGTTATTTTGTCATAATCATCGTCGTTAATGTCGTCGTTATTATCGTCATTATCTACGTTGTTATCGTCATAAATAGCATCGATAATATCGTCGTTATTATTGTCATTATCTTCTTTTTATCGTCGTTATTAACGTCGTTATTATCGTCGTTAATATCGTCGTTAATATCGTCATTATCATCGTTGTTATCGTCCTTATCATCCTCATAATTATCGTCGTTAATATCGTCCTTATTTTGTCAT
Source organism: Dolichovespula media (assembly GCA_911387685.1). Lineage (NCBI taxonomy): Eukaryota > Metazoa > Arthropoda > Insecta > Hymenoptera > Vespidae > Dolichovespula > Dolichovespula media. The sequence goes on from CAJVQJ010000037.1 coordinate 111,764, forward strand.
AAACATCGTCGCTAATGTCGTCGTTATTATCGTCATTATCATCGTTGTTATCGTCCTTATCATCCTCATAATTATCGTCGTTAATAACGTCGTTATTTTGTCATAATCATCGTCGTTAATGTCGTCGTTATTATCGTCATTATCTTCGTTGATATCGTCATAATTATCATCGTTAATATCGTCGTTATTATTGTCATTATCTTCTTTTTATCGTCGTTATTATCGTCGTTAATATCGTCTTTATTATCGTCGTTATTATCGTCGTTAATATCGTTGTTATTATTGTCATTATCTTCTTTTTATCGTCGTTATTATCGTCGTTAATATCGTCGTTATTATCGTCGTTATTATCGTCGTTAATATCGTCGTTAATATCGTCATTATCATCGTTGTTATCGTCCTTATTATCCTCATAATTATCGTCGTTAATGTCGTCGTTATTTTTTCATAATCATCGTCGTTAATGTCGTCGTTATTATCGTCATTATCATCGTTGTTATCGTCCTTATCATCCTCATAATTATCGTCGTTAATATCGTCGTTATTATGTCATAATCATCGTCGTTAATGTCGTCGTTATTATCGTCATTATCAACGTTGTTATCGTCATAAATATCATCGTTAATATCGTCGTTATTATTGTCATTATCTTCTTTTTATCGACGTTATTATCGTCGTTAATATCGTCGTTATTATCGTCGTTAATATCGTCGTTAATATCGTCATTATCATCGTTGTTATCGTACTTATTATCCTCATAATTATCGTCGTTAATATCGTCGTTATTTTGTCATAAACATCGTCGCTAATGTCGTCGTTATTATCGTCATTATCATCGTTGTTATCGTCCTTATCATCCTCATAATTATCGTCGTTAATATCGTCGTTATTTTGTCATAATCATCGTCGTTAATGTCGTCGTTATTATCGTCATTATCATCGTTGTTATCGTCCTTATCATCCTCATAATTATCGTCGTTAATATCGTCGTTATTTTGTCATAATCATCGTCGTTAATTTCGTCGTTATTATCGTCATTATCTACGTTGTTATCGTCAGAAATATCATCGTTAATATCGTCGTTATTATTGTCATTATCTTCTGTTTATCGTCGTTATTATCGTCGTTAATATCGTCGTTATTATCGTCGTTAATATCGTCGTTAATATCGTCATTATAATCGTTGTTATCGTCCTTATTATCCTCATAATTATCGTCGTTAATATCGTCGTTATTTTGTCATAATCATCGTCGTTAATGTCGTCGTTATTATCGTCATTATCTACGTTGTTATCGTCATAAATATCATCGATAATATCGTCGTTATTATTGTCATTATCTTCTTTTTATCGTCGTTATTAACGTCGTTATTATCGTCGTTAATATCGTCGTTAATATCGTCATTATAATCGTTGTTATCGTCCTTATTATCCTCATAATTATCGTCGTTAATATCGTCGTTATTTTGTCATAAACATCGTCGCTAATGTCGTCGTTATTATCGTCATTATCATCGTTGTTATCGTCCTTATCATCCTCATAATTATCGTCGTTAATAACGTCGTTATTTTGTCATAATCATCGTCGTTAATGTCGTCGTTATTATCGTCATTATCTTCGTTGTTATCGTCATAATTATCATCGTCAATATCGTCGTTATTATTGTCATTATCTTCTTTTTATCGTCGTTATTATCGTCGTTAATATCGTCTTTATTATCGTCGTTATTATCGTCGTTAATATCGTCGTTATTATCGTCGTTATTATCGCCGATAATATCGTCATTAATATCGTCATTATCATCGTTGTTATCGTCCTTCTTATCCTCATAATTATCGTCGTTAATATCGTCGTTATTTTGTCATAATCATCGTCGTTAATGTCGTCGTTATTATCGTCATTATCATCGTTGTTATCGTCCTTATCATCCTCATAATTATCGTCGTTAATATCGTCGTTATTTTGTCATAATCATCGTCGTTAATGTCGTCGTTATTATCGTCATTATCATCGTTGTTATCGTCCTTATCATCCTCATAATTATCGTCGTTAATATCGTCGTTATTTTGTCATAATCATCGTCGTTAATGTCGTCGTTATTATCGTCATTATCTACGTTGTTATCGTCATAAATATCATCGATAATATCGTCGTTATTATTGTCATTATCTTCTTTTTATCGTCGTTATTAACGTCGTTATTATCGTCGTTAATATCGTCGTTAATATCGTCATTATCATCGTTGTTATCGTCCTTATCATCCTCATAATTATCGTCGTTAATATCGTCGTTATTTTGTCATAATCATCGTCGTTAATGTCGTCGTTTTTATCGTCATTATCATCGTTGTTATCATCCTTATCATCCTCATAATTATCGTCGTTAATATCGTCGTTATTATGTCATAATCATCGACGTTAATGTCGTCGTTATTATCGTCATTATCTTCGTTGTTATCGTCATATTTATCATCGTTAATATCGTCGTTATTATTGTCATTATCTTCTTTTTATCGTCGTTATTATCGTCGTTAATATCGTCTTTATTATCGTCGTTATTATCGTCGTTAATATCGTCGTTATTATTGTCATTATCTTTTTTTTATCGTCGTTATTATCGTCGTTAATATCGCCGTTATTATCGTCGTTAATACCGTCGTTAATATCGTCATTGCTATCGTTGTAATCGTCGTTATTATCCTCATAATTATCGTCGTTAATATCGTCATTATCTTCGTTGTTATCGTCATAATTATCATCGTTAATATCGTCGTTATTATTGTCATTATCTTCTTTTTATCGTCGTTATTATCATCGTTAATATCGTCGTTACTATCGTCGTTATTATCGTCGTTATTATCGTCGTTAATATCGTCGTTAATATCGTCATTATCATCCTTGTTATCGTCCTTATCATCCTCATAATTATTATCGTTAATATCGTCGTTATTTTGTCATAAACATCGTCGTTAATATCGTCGTTATTATCGTCATTATCATCGTTGTTATCGTCCTTATCATCCTCATAATTATCGTCGTTATTTTGTCATAATCATCGTCGTTAATTTCGTCGTTATTATCGTCATTATCTACGTTGTTATCGTCATAAATATCATCGATAATATCGTCGTTATTATTGTCATTATCTTCTTTTTATCGTCGTTATTATCGACGTTATTATCGTCGTTATTATCGTCGTTATTATCGTCGTTAATATCGTCGTTAATATCGTCATTATTATCGTTGTTATCGTCCTTATTATCCTCATAATTATCGTCGATAATATCGTCGTTATTATCTTCGTTATTATCGTCGTTAATATCGTCGTTAATATCGTCATTATAATCGTTGTTATCGTCCTTATTAATCCACATAATTATCGCTGTTAATGTCGTCGTTATTATCGTCATTATCATCGTTGTTATCGTCCTTACCATCCTCATAATTATCGTCGTTAATATCGTCGTTATTTTGTCATAATCATCGTCGTTAATGTCGTCGTTATTATCGTCATTATCTACGTTGTTATCGTCATAAATATCATCGTTAATATCGTCGTTATTATTGTCATTATCTTCTTTATATCGTCGTTATTATCGTCGTTAATATCGTCGTTATTATCGTCGTTATTATCGTCGTTAATATCGTCGTTAATATCGTCATTGCTATCGTTGTAATCGTCGTTATTATCCTCATAATTATCGTCGTTAATATCGTCGTTATTTTGACATAATCATCGTCGTTAATGTCGTCGTCATTATAGTCATTATCATCGTTGTTATCGTCCTTATCATCCTCATAATCATCGTCGTTAATGTCGTCGTTATTTTCGTCATTATCTACGTTGTTATCGTCATAAATATCATCGTTAATATCGTCGTTATTATTGTCATTATTATCTTTTTATCGTCGTTAATATCGTCGTTATTATCGTCGTTAATATCGTCGTTAATATCGTCATTATCATCGTTGTTATCGTCCTTATCATCCTCATAATTATCGTCGTTAATATCGTCGTTATTTTGTCATAATCATCGTCGTTAATGTCGTCGTTATTATCGTCATTATCATCATTGTTATCATCCTTATCATCCTCATAATTATCGTCGTTAATATCGTCGTTATTTTGTCATAATCATCGACGTTAATGTCGTCGTTATTATCGTCATTATCTTCGTTGTTATCGTCATAATTATCATCGTTAATATCGTCGTTATTATTGTCATTATCTTCTTTTTATCGTCGTTATTATCGTCGTTAATATCGTCTTTATTATCGTCGTTATTATCGTCGTTAATATCGTCGTTAATATCGTCATTATCATCGTTGTTATCGTCCTTATCATCCTCATAATTATCGTCGTTAATATCGTCGTTATTTTGTCATAATCATCGTCGTTAATGTCGTCGTTATTATCGTCATTATCTACGTTGTTATCGTCATAAATATCATCGATAATATCGTCGTTATTATTGTCATTATCTTCTTTTTATCGTCGTTATTAACGTCGTTATTATCGTCGTTAATATCGTCGTTAATATCGTCATTATCATCGTTGTTATCGTCCTTATTATCCTCATAATTATCGTCGTTAATATCGTCGTTATTTTGTCATAATCATCGTCGTTAATGTCGTCGTTATTATCGTCGCTAATGTCGTCGTCATTATCGTCATTATCATCGTTGTTATCGTCCTTGTCATCCTCATAATCATCGTCGTTAATGTCGTCGTTATTATCGACATTATCTACGTTGTTATCGTCATAAATATCATCGATAATATCGTCGTTATTATTGTCATTATCTTCTTTTTATCGTCGTTATTAACGTCGTTATTATCGTCGTTAATATCGTCGTTAATATCGTCATTATCATCGTTGTTATCGTCCTTATCATCCTCATAATTATCGTCGTTAATATCGTCGTTATTTTGTCATAATCATCGTCGTTAATGTCGTCGTTATTATCGTCATTATCATCGTTGTTATCGTCCTTATCATCCTCATAATTATCGTCGTTAATATCGTCGTTATTTTGTCATAATCATCGTCGTTAATGTCGTCGTTATTATCGTCATTATCATCGTTGTTATCGTCCTTATCATCCTCATAATTATCGTCGTTAATATCGTCGTTATTTTGTCATAATCATCGTCGTTAATGTCGTCGTTATTATCGTCATTATCTACGTTGTTATCGTCATAAATAGCATCGATAATATCGTCGTTATTATTGTCATTATCTTCTTTTTATCGTCGTTATTAACGTCGTTATTATCGTCGTTAATATCGTCGTTAATATCGTCATTATCATCGTTGTTATCGTCCTTATCATCCTCATAATTATCGTCGTTAATATCGTCCTTATTTTGTCATAAACATCGTCGCTAATGTCGTCGTTATTATCGTCATTATCATCGTTGTTATCGTCCTTATCATCCTCATAATTATCGTCGTTAATAACGTCGTTATTTTGTCATAATCATCGTCGTTAATGTCGTCGTTATTATCGTCATTATCTTCGTTGATATCGTCATAATTATCATCGTTAATATCGTCGTTATTATTGTCATTATCTTCTTTTTATCGTCGTTATTATCATCGTTAATATCGTCTTTATTATCGTCGTTATTATCGTCGTTAATATCGTTGTTATTATTGTCATTATCTTCTTTTTATCGTCGTTATTATCGTCGTTAATATCGTCGTTATTATCGTCGTTATTATCGTCGTTAATATCGTCGTTAATATCGTCATTATCATCGTTGTTATCGTCCTTATTATCCTCATAATTATCGTCGTTAATGTCGTCGTTATTTTTTCATAATCATCGTCGTTAATGTCGTCGTTATTATCGTCATTATCATCGTTGTTATCGTCCTTATCATCCTCATAATTATCGTCGTTAATATCGTCGTTATTATGTCATAATCATCGTCGTTAATGTCGTCGTTATTATCGTCATTATCAACGTTGTTATCGTCATAAATATCATCGTTAATATCGTCGTTATTATTGTCATTATCTTCTTTTTATCGACGTTATTATCGTCGTTAATATCGTCGTTATTATCGTCGTTAATATCGTCGTTAATATCGTCATTATCATCGTTGTTATCGTACTTATTATCCTCATAATTATCGTCGTTAATATCGTCGTTATTTTGTCATAAACATCGTCGCTAATGTCGTCGTTATTATCGTCATTATCATCGTTGTTATCGTCCTTATCATCCTCATAATTATCGTCGTTAATATCGTCGTTATTTTGTCATAATCATCGTCGTTAATGTCGTCGTTATTATCGTCATTATCATCGTTGTTATCGTCCTTATCATCCTCATAATTATCGTCGTTAATATCGTCGTTATTTTGTCATAATCATCGTCGTTAATTTCGTCGTTATTATCGTCATTATCTACGTTGTTATCGTCAGAAATATCATCGTTAATATCGTCGTTATTATTGTCATTATCTTCTGTTTATCGTCGTTATTATCGTCGTTAATATCGTCGTTATTATCGTCGTTAATATCGTCGTTAATATCGTCATTATAATCGTTGTTATCGTCCTTATTATCCTCATAATTATCGTCGTTAATATCGTCGTTATTTTGTCATAATCATCGTCGTTAATGTCGTCGTTATTATCGTCATTATCTACGTTGTTATCGTCATAAATATCATCGATAATATCGTCGTTATTATTGTCATTATCTTCTTTTTATCGTCGTTATTAACGTCGTTATTATCGTCGTTAATATCGTCGTTAATATCGTCATTATAATCGTTGTTATCGTCCTTATTATCCTCATAATTATCGTCGTTAATATCGTCGTTATTTTGTCATAAACATCGTCGCTAATGTCGTCGTTATTATCGTCATTATCATCGTTGTTATCGTCCTTATCATCCTCATAATTATCGTCGTTAATAACGTCGTTATTTTGTCATAATCATCGTCGTTAATGTCGTCGTTATTATCGTCATTATCTTCGTTGTTATCGTCATAATTATCATCGTCAATATCGTCGTTATTATTGTCATTATCTTCTTTTTATCGTCGTTATTATCGTCGTTAATATCGTCTTTATTATCGTCGTTATTATCGTCGTTAATATCGTCGTTATTATCGTCGTTATTATCGCCGATAATATCGTCATTAATATCGTCATTATCATCGTTGTTATCGTCCTTCTTATCCTCATAATTATCGTCGTTAATATCGTCGTTATTTTGTCATAATCATCGTCGTTAATGTCGTCGTTATTATCGTCATTATCATCGTTGTTATCGTCCTTATCATCCTCATAATTATCGTCGTTAATATCGTCGTTATTTTGTCATAATCATCGTCGTTAATGTCGTCGTTATTATCGTCATTATCATCGTTGTTATCGTCCTTATCATCCTCATAATTATCGTCGTTAATATCGTCGTTATTTTGTCATAATCATCGTCGTTAATGTCGTCGTTATTATCGTCATTATCTACGTTGTTATCGTCATAAATATCATCGATAATATCGTCGTTATTATTGTCATTATCTTCTTTTTATCGTCGTTATTAACGTCGTTATTATCGTCGTTAATATCGTCGTTAATATCGTCATTATCATCGTTGTTATCGTCCTTATCATCCTCATAATTATCGTCGTTAATATCGTCGTTATTTTGTCATAATCATCGTCGTTAATGTCGTCGTTTTTATCGTCATTATCATCGTTGTTATCATCCTTATCATCCTCATAATTATCGTCGTTAATATCGTCGTTATTATGTCATAATCATCGACGTTAATGTCGTCGTTATTATCGTCATTATCTTCGTTGTTATCGTCATATTTATCATCGTTAATATCGTCGTTATTATTGTCATTATCTTCTTTTTATCGTCGTTATTATCGTCGTTAATATCGTCTTTATTATCGTCGTTATTATCGTCGTTAATATCGTCGTTATTATTGTCATTATCTTTTTTTTATCGTCGTTATTATCGTCGTTAATATCGCCGTTATTATCGTCGTTAATACCGTCGTTAATATCGTCATTGCTATCGTTGTAATCGTCGTTATTATCCTCATAATTATCGTCGTTAATATCGTCATTATCTTCGTTGTTATCGTCATACTTATCATCGTTAATATCGTCGTTATTATTGTCATTATCTTCTTTTTATCGTCGTTATTATCATCGTTAATATCGTCGTTACTATCGTCGTTATTATCGTCGTTATTATCGTCGTTAATATCGTCGTTAATATCGTCATTATCATCCTTGTTATCGTCCTTATCATCCTCATAATTATTATCGTTAATATCGTCGTTATTTTGTCATAAACATCGTCGTTAATATCGTCGTTATTATCGTCATTATCATCGTTGTTATCGTCCTTATCATCCTCATAATTATCGTCGTTATTTTGTCATAATCATCGTCGTTAATTTCGTCGTTATTATCGTCATTATCTACGTTGTTATCGTCATAAATATCATCGATAATATCGTCGTTATTATTGTCATTATCTTCTTTTTATCGTCGTTATTATCGACGTTATTATCGTCGTTATTATCGTCGTTATTATCGTCGTTAATATCGTCGTTAATATCGTCATTATTATCGTTGTTATCGTCCTTATTATCCTCATAATTATCGTCGATAATATCGTCGTTATTATCTTCGTTATTATCGTCGTTAATATCGTCGTTAATATCGTCATTATAATCGTTGTTATCGTCCTTATTAATCCACATAATTATCGCTGTTAATGTCGTCGTTATTATCGTCATTATCATCGTTGTTATCGTCCTTACCATCCTCATAATTATCGTCGTTAATATCGTCGTTATTTTGTCATAATCATCGTCGTTAATGTCGTCGTTATTATCGTCATTATCTACGTTGTTATCGTCATAAATATCATCGTTAATATCGTCGTTATTATTGTCATTATCTTCTTTATATCGTCGTTATTATCGTCGTTAATATCGTCGTTATTATCGTCGTTATTATCGTCGTTAATATCGTCGTTAATATCGTCATTGCTATCGTTGTAATCGTCGTTATTATCCTCATAATTATCGTCGTTAATATCGTCATTATCTTCGCTGTTATCGTCATAATTATCATCGTTAATATCGTCGTTATTATTGTCATTATCTTCTTTTTATCGTCGTTATTATCATCGTTAATATCGTCGTTATTATCGTCGTTATTATCGTCGTTATTATCGTCGTTAATATCGTCGTTAATATCGTCATTATCATCGTTGTTATCGTCCTTATCATCCTCATAATTCTTATCGTTAATATCGTCGTTAATATCGTCATTATCATCCTTGTTATCGTCCTTATCATCCTCATAATTATTATCGTTAATATCGTCGTTATTTTGTCATAAACATCGTCGTTAATATCGTCGTTATTATCGTCATTATCATCGTTGTTATCGTCCTTATCATCCTCATAATTATCGTCGTTATTTTGTCATAATCATCGTCGTTAATTTCGTCGTTATTATCGTCATTATCTACGTTGTTATCGTCATAAATATCATCGATAATATCGTCGTTATTATTGTCATTATCTTCTTTTTATCGTCGTTATTATCGACGTTATTATCGTCGTTATTATCGTCGTTATTATCGTCGTTAATATCGTCGTTAATATCGTCATTATTATCGTTGTTATCGTCCTTATTATCCTCATAATTATCGTCGATAATATCGTCGTTATTATCTTCGTTATTATCGTCGTTAATATCGTCGTTAATATCGTCATTATAATCGTTGTTATCGTCCTTATTAATCCACATAATTATCGCTGTTAATGTCGTCGTTATTATCGTCATTATCATCGTTGTTATCGTCCTTATCATCCTCATAATTATCGTCGTTAATATCGTCGTTATTTTGTCATAATCATCGTCGTTAATGTCGTCGTTATTATCGTCATTATCTACGTTGTTATCGTCATAAATATCATCGATAATATCGTCGTTATTATTGTCATTATCTTCTTTTTATCGTCGTTATTAACGTCGTTATTATCGTCGTTAATATCGTCGTTAATATCGTCATTATCATCGTTGTTATCGTCCTTATCATCCTCATAATTATCGTCGTTAATATCGTCGTTATTTTGTCATAATCATCGTCGTTAATGTCGTCGTTATTATCGTCATTATCATCGTTGTTATCATCCTTATCATCCTCATAATTATCGTCGTTAATATCGTCGTTATTTTGTCATAATCATCGACGTTAATGTCGTCGTTATTATCGTCATTATCTTCGTTGTTATCGTCATATTTATCATCGTTAATATCGTCGTTATTATTGTCATTATCTTCTTTTTATCGTCGTTATTATCGTCGATAATATCGTCTTTATTATCGTCGTTATTATCGTCGTTAATATCGTCGTTATTATTGTCATTATCTTTTTTTTATCGCCGTTATTATCGTCGTTAATATCGTCGTTATTATCGTCGTTAATACCGTCGTTAATATCGTCATTGCTATCGTTGTAATCGTCGTTATTATCCTCATAATTATCGTCGTTAATATCGTCATTATCTTCGTTGTTATCGTCATACTTATCATCGTTAATATCGTCGTTATTATTGTCATTATCTTCTTTTTATCGTCGTTATTATCATCGTTAATATCGTCGTTACTATCGTCGTTATTATCGTCGTTATTATCGTCGTTAATATCGTCGTTAATATCGTCATTATCATCGTTGTTATCGTCCTTATCATCCTCATAATTCTTATCGTTAATACCGTCGTTATTTTGTCATAATCATCGTCGTTAATGTCGTCGATATTATCGTCATTATCTTCGTTGTTATCGTCGTTATTATCGTCGTTAATATCGTCGTTATTATCGTCATTATCGTCGTTTTTATCATCATAATTATAGTCGTTATTATCGTCGTTAATATCGTCATTGTCATCGTTGTTATCGTCCTTATTATCCTCATAATCATCGTCGTTAATATCGTCGTTATTTTGTCATAATCATCGTCGTTAATGTCGTCGTTATTATCGTCATTATCTACGTTGTTATCGTCATAAATATCATCGTTAATATCGTCGTTATTATTGTCATTATCTTCTTTTTATCGTCGTTATTATCGTCGTTAATATCGTCGTTATTATCGTCGTTATTATCGTCGTTAATATCGTCGTTAATATCGTCATTTTCATCGTTGTTATCGTCCTTATTATCCTCATAATTATCGTCGTTAATATCGTCGTTATTTTGTCATAATCATCGTCGTTAATGTCGTCGTTATTATCGTCATTATCTTCGTTGTTATCGTCGTTATTATCGTCGATAATATCGTCGTTATTATCGTCGTTATTATCGTCGTTAATATCGTCGTTAATATCGTCATTATCATCGTTGTTATCGTCCTTATTAATCCTCATAATTATCGTCGTTAATGTCGTCGTTATTATCGTCATTATCATCGTTGTTATCGTCCTTATCATCCTCATAATTATCGTCGTTAATATCGTCGTTATTTTGTCATAATCTTCGTCGTTAATGTCGTCGTTATTATCGTCAATATCTACGTTGTTATCGTCATAAATATCATCGTTAATATCGTCGTTATTATTGTCATTATCTTCTTTTTATCGTCGTTATTATCGTCGTTAATATCGGCGTTATTATCGTCGTTATTATCGTCGTTAATATCGTCGTTAATATCGTCATTATCATCGTTGTTATCGTCCTTATAATCCTCATAATTATCGTCGTTAATATCGTCGTTATTTTGTCATAATCATCGTCGTTAATGTCGTCGTTATTATCGTCATTATCATCGTTGTTATCGTCCTTATCATCCTCATAATTATCGTCGTTAATATCGTCGTTATTTTGTCATAATCATCGTCGTTAATGTCGTCGTTATTATCGTCATTATCTACGTTGTTATCGTCATAAATATCATCGTTAATATCGTCGTTATTATTGTCATTATCTTCTTTTTATCGTCGTTATTATCGCCTTTAATATCGTCGTTATTATCGTCGTTATTATCGTTGTTAATATCGTCGTTAATATCGTCATTATCATCGTTGTTATCGTCCTTATTATCCTCATAATTATCGTCGTTAATATCGTCGTTATTTTGTCATAATCATCGTCGTTAATGTCGTCGTTATTATCGTCATTATCTTCGTTGTTATCGTCATAAATATCATCGTTAATATCGTCGTTATTATTGTCATTATCTTCTTTTTATCGTCGTTATTATCGTCGTTATTATCGTCGTTATTATCGTCGTTATTATCGTCGTTAATATCGTCGTTAATATCGTCATTATCATCGTTGTTATCGTCCTTATTATCCTCATAATTATCGTCGTTAATATCGTCGTTATTTTGTCATAATCATCGTCGTTAATGTCGTCGTTATTATCGTCATTATCTTCGTTGTTATCGTCCTTATTATCCTCATAATTATCGTCGTTAATATCGTCGTTATTTTGTCATAATCATCGTCGTTAATGTCGTCGATATTATCGTCATTATCTTCGTTGTTATCGTCGTTATTATCGTCATTATCGTCGTTTTTATCATCATAATTATAGTCGTTATTATCGTCGTTAATATCGTCATTGTCATCGTTGTTATCGTCCTTATTATCCTCATAATTATCGTCGTTAATATCGTCGTTATTTTGTCATAATCATCGTCGTTAATGTCGTCGTTATTATCGTCATTATCTACGTTGTTATCGTCATAAATATCACCGTTAATATCGTCGTTATTATTGTCATTATCTTCTTTTTATCGTCGTTATTATCGTCGTTAATATCGTCGTTATTATCGTCGTTATTATCGTCGTTAATATCGTCGTTAATATCGTCATTATCATCGTTGTTATCGTCCTTATTATCCTCATAATTATCGTCGTTAATATCGTCGTTATTTTGTCATAATCATCGTCGTTAATGTCGTCGTTATTATCGTCATTATCTCCGTTGTTATCGTCATAAATATCATCGTTAATATCGTCGTTATTATTGTCATTATCTTCCTTTTATCGTCGTTAATATCGTCGTTAATATCGTCATTGTAATCGTTGTTATCGTCCTTATTAATCCACATAATTATCGCTGTTAATGTCGTCGTTATTATCGTCATTATCATCGTTGTTATCGTCCTTATCATCCTCATAATTATCGTCGTTATTTTGTCATAATCATCGTCGTTAATTTCGTCGTTATTATCGTCATTATCTACGTTGTTATCGTCATAAATATCATCGATAATATCGTCGTTATTATTGTCATTATCTTCTTTTTATCGTCGTTATTATCGACGTTATTATCGTCGTTATTATCGTCGTTATTATCGTCGTTAATATCGTCGTTAATATCGTCATTATTATCGTTGTTATCGTCCTTATTATCCTCATAATTATCGTCGATAATATCGTCGTTATTATCTTCGTTATTATCGTCGTTAATATCGTCGTTAATATCGTCATTATAATCGTTGTTATCGTCCTTATTAATCCACATAATTATCGCTGTTAATGTCGTCGTTATTATCGTCATTATCATCGTTGTTATCGTCCTTATCATCCTCATAATTATCGTCGTTAATATCGTCGTTATTTTGTCATAATCATCGTCGTTAATGTCGTCGTTATTATCGTCATTATCTACGTTGTTATCGTCATAAATATCATCGATAATATCGTCGTTATTATTGTCATTATCTTCTTTTTATCGTCGTTATTAACGTCGTTATTATCGTCGTTAATATCGTCGTTAATATCGTCATTATCATCGTTGTTATCGTCCTTATCATCCTCATAATTATCGTCGTTAATATCGTCGTTATTTTGTCATAATCATCGTCGTTAATGTCGTCGTTATTATCGTCATTATCATCGTTGTTATCATCCTTATCATCCTCATAATTATCGTCGTTAATATCGTCGTTATTTTGTCATAATCATCGACGTTAATGTCGTCGTTATTATCGTCATTATCTTCGTTGTTATCGTCATATTTATCATCGTTAATGTCGTCGTTATTATTGTCATTATCTTCTTTTTATCGTCGTTATTATCGTCGTTAATATCGTCTTTATTATCGTCGTTATTATCGTCGTTAATATCGTCGTTATTATTGTCATTATCTTTTTTTTATCGTCGTTATTATCGTCGTTAATATCGTCGTTATTATCGTCGTTAATACCGTCGTTAATATCGTCATTGCTATCGTTGTAATCGTCGTTATTATCCTCATAATTATCGTCGTTAATATCGTCATTATCTTCGTTGTTATCGTCATACTTATCATCGTTAATATCGTCGTTATTATTGTCATTATCTTCTTTTTATCGTCGTTATTATCATCGTTAATATCGTCGTTACTATCGTCGTTATTATCGTCGTTATTATCGTCGTTAATATCGTCGTTAATATCGTCATTATCATCGTTGTTATCGTCCTTATCATCCTCATAATTCTTATCGTTAATACCGTCGTTATTTTGTCATAATCATCGTCGTTAATGTCGTCGATATTATCGTCATTATCTTCGTTGTTATCGTCGTTATTATCGTCGTTAATATCGTCGTTATTATAGTCATTATCGTCGTTTTTATCATCATAATTATAGTCGTTATTATCGTCGTTAATATCGTCATTGTCATCGTTGTTATCGTCCTTATTATCCTCATAATCATCGTCGTTAATATCGTCGTTATTTTGTCATAATCATCGTCGTTAATGTCGTCGTTATTATCGTCATTATCTACGTTGTTATCGTCATAAATATCATCGTTAATATCGTCGTTATTATTGTCATTATCTTCTTTTTATCGTCGTTATTATCGTCGTTAATATCGTCGTTATTATCGTCGTTATTATCGTCGTTAATATCGTCGTTAATATCGTCATTTTCATCGTTGTTATCGTCCTTATTATCCTCATAATTATCGTCGTTAATATCGTCGTTATTTTGTCATAATCATCGTCGTTAATGTCGTCGTTATTATCGTCATTATCTTCGTTGTTATCGTCGTTATTAACGACGATAATATCGTCGTTATTATCGTCGTTATTATCGTCGTTAATATCGTCGTTAATATCGTCATTAAAATCGTTGTTATCGTCCTTATTAATCCTCATAATTATCGTCGTTAATGTCGTCGTTATTATCGTCATTATCATCGTTGTTATCGTCCTTATCATCCTCATAATTATCGTCGTTAATATCGTCGTTATTTTGTCATAATCTTCGTCGTTAATGTCGTCGTTATTATCGTCAATATCTACGTTGTTATCGTCATAAATATCATCGTTAATATCGTCGTTATTATTGTCATTATCTTCTTTTTATCGTCGTTATTATCGTCGTTAATATCGGCGTTATTATCGTCGTTATTATCGTCGTTAATATCGTCGTTAATATCGTCATTATCATCGTTGTTATCGTCCTTATTATCCTCATAATTATCGTCGTTAATATCGTCGTTATTTTGTCATAATCATCGTCGTTAATGTCGTCGTTATTATCGTCATTATCATCGTTGTTATCGTCCTTATCATCCTCATAATTATCGTCGTTAATATCGTCGTTATTTTGTCATAATCATCGTCGTTAATGTCGTCGTTATTATCGTCATTATCTACGTTGTTATCGTCATAAATATCATCGTTAATATCGTCGTTATTATTGTCATTATCTTCTTTTTATCGTCGTTATTATCGCCTTTAATATCGTCGTTATTATCGTCGTTATTATCGTCGTTAATATCGTCGTTAATATCGTCATTATCATCGTTGTTATCGTCCTTATTATCCTCATAATTATCGTCGTTAATATCGTCGTTATTTTGTCATAATCATCGTCGTTAATGTCGTCGTTATTATCGTCATTATCTTCGTTGTTATCGTCATAAATATCATCGTTAATATCGTCGTTATTATTGTCATTA
This sequence comes from Dolichovespula media, assembly GCA_911387685.1. Lineage (NCBI taxonomy): Eukaryota > Metazoa > Arthropoda > Insecta > Hymenoptera > Vespidae > Dolichovespula > Dolichovespula media. The sequence goes on from CAJVQJ010000037.1 coordinate 127,728, forward strand.
TCTTCTTTTTATCGTCGTTATTATCGTCGTTATTATCGTCGTTATTATCGTCGTTATTATCGTCGTTAATATCGTCGTTAATATCGTCATTATCATCGTTGTTATCGTCCTTATTATCCTCATAATTATCGTCGTTAATATCGTCGTTATTTTGTCATAATCATCGTCGTTAATGTCGTCGTTATTTTCGTCATTATCTTCGTTGTTATCGTCCTTATTATCCTCATAATTATCGTCGTTAATATCGTCGTTATTTTGTCATAATCATCGTCGTTAATGTCGTCGATATTATCGTCATTATCTTCGTTGTTATCGTCGTTATTATCGTCATTATCGTCGTTTTTATCATCATAATTATAGTCGTTATTATCGTCGTTAATATCGTCATTGTCATCGTTGTTATCGTCCTTATTATCCTCATAATTATCGTCGTTAATATCGTCGTTATTTTGTCATAATCATCGTCGTTAATGTCGTCGTTATTATCGTCATTATCTACGTTGTTATCGTCATAAATATCATCGTTAATATCGTCGTTATTATTGTCATTATCTTCTTTTTATCGTCGTTATTATCGTCGTTAATATCGTCGTTATTATCGTCGTTATTATCGTCGTTAATATCGTCGTTAATATCGTCATTATCATCGTTGTTATCGTCCTTATTATCCTCATAATTATCGTCGTTAATATCGTCGTTATTTTGTCATAATCATCGTCGTTAATGTCGTCGTTATTATCGTCATTATCTCCGTTGTTATCGTCATAAATATCATCGTTAATATCGTCGTTATTATTGTCATTATCTTCCTTTTATCGTCGTTAATATCGTCGTTAATATCGTCATTGTAATCGTTGTTATCGTCCTTATTAATCCACATAATTATCGCTGTTAATGTCGTCGTTATTATCGTCATTATCATCGTTGTTATCGTCCTTATCATCCTCATAATTATCGTCGTTAATATCGTCGTTATTTTGTCATAATCATCGTCGTTAATGTCGTCGATATTATCGTCATTATCTTCGTTGTTATCGTCGTTATTATCGTCGTTAATATCGTCGTTATTTTGTCATAATCATCGTCGTTAATATCGTCGTTAATATCGTCATTATCATCGTTGTTATCGTCCTTATTATCCTCATAATTATCGTCGTTAATATCGTCGTTATTTTGTCATAATCATCGTCGTTAATGTCGTCGATATTATCGTCATTATCTTCGTTGTTATCGTCGTTATTATCGTCGTTAATATCGTCGTTATTATCGTCATTATCGTCGTTTTTATCATCATAATTATAGTCGTTATTATCGTCGTTAATATCGTCATTTTCATCGTTGTTATCGTCCTTATTATCCTCATAATTATCGTCGTTAATATCGTCGTTATTTTGTCATAATCATCGTCGTTAATGTCGTCGTTATTATCGTCATTATCTTCGTTGTTATCGTCGTTATTATCGTCGATAATATCGTCGTTATTATCGTCGTTATTATCGTCGTTAATATCGTCGTTAATATCGTCATTAAAATCGTTGTTATCGTCCTTATTAATCCTCATAATTATCGTCGTTAATGTCGTCGTTATTATCGTCATTATCATCGTTGTTATCGTCCTTATCATCCTCATAATTATCGTCGTTAATATCGTCGTTATTTTGTCATAATCTTCGTCGTTAATGTCGTCGTTATTATCGTCAATATCTACGTTGTTATCGTCATAAATATCATCGTTAATATCGTCGTTATTATTGTCATTATCTTCTTTTTATCGTCGTTATTATCGTCGTTAATATCGGCGTTATTATCGTCGTTATTATCGTCGTTAATATCGTCGTTAATATCGTCATTATCATCGTTGTTATCGTCCTTATAATCCTCATAATTATCGTCGTTAATATCGTCGTTATTTTGTCATAATCATCGTCGTTAATGTCGTCGTTATTATCGTCATTATCATCGTTGTTATCGTCCTTATCATCCTCATAATTATCGTCGTTAATATCGTCGTTATTTTGTCATAATCATCGTCGTTAATGTCGTCGTTATTATCGTCATTATCTACGTTGTTATCGTCATAAATATCATCGTTAATATCGTCGTTATTATTGTCATTATCTTCTTTTTATCGTCGTTATTATCGCCTTTAATATCGTCGTTATTATCGTCGTTATTATCGTCGTTAATATCGTCGTTAATATCGTCATTATCATCGTTGTTATCGTCCTTATTATCCTCATAATTATCGTCGTTAATATCGTCGTTATTTTGTCATAATCATCGTCGTTAATGTCGTCGTTATTATCGTCATTATCTTCGTTGTTATCGTCATAAATATCATCGTTAATATCGTCGTTATTATTGTCATTATCTTCTTTTTATCGTCGTTATTATCGTCGTTATTATCGTCGTTATTATCGTCGTTATTATCGTCGTTAATATCGTCGTTAATATCGTCATTATCATCGTTGTTATCGTCCTTATTATCCTCATAATTATCGTCGTTAATATCGTCGTTATTTTGTCATAATCATCGTCGTTAATGTCGTCGTTATTATCGTCATTATCTTCGTTGTTATCGTCCTTATTATCCTCATAATTATCGTCGTTAATATCGTCGTTATTTTGTCATAATCATCGTCGTTAATGTCGTCGATATTATCGTCATTATCTTCGTTGTTATCGTCGTTATTATCGTCATTATCGTCGTTTTTATCATCATAATTATAGTCGTTATTATCGTCGTTAATATCGTCATTGTCATCGTTGTTATCGTCCTTATTATCCTCATAATTATCGTCGTTAATATCGTCGTTATTTTGTCATAATCATCGTCGTTAATGTCGTCGTTATTATCGTCATTATCTACGTTGTTATCGTCATAAATATCATCGTTAATATCGTCGTTATTATTGTCATTATCTTCTTTTTATCGTCGTTATTATCGTCGTTAATATCGTCGTTATTATCGTCGTTATTATCGTCGTTAATATCGTCGTTAATATCGTCATTATCATCGTTGTTATCGTCCTTATTATCCTCATAATTATCGTCGTTAATATCGTCGTTATTTTGTCATAATCATCGTCGTTAATGTCGTCGTTATTATCGTCATTATCTCCGTTGTTATCGTCATAAATATCATCGTTAATATCGTCGTTATTATTGTCATTATCTTCCTTTTATCGTCGTTAATATCGTCGTTAATATCGTCATTGTAATCGTTGTTATCGTCCTTATTAATCCACATAATTATCGCTGTTAATGTCGTCGTTATTATCGTCATTATCATCGTTGTTATCGTCCTTATCATCCTCATAATTATCGTCGTTAATATCGTCGTTATTTTGTCATAATCATCGTCGTTAATGTCGTCGATATTATCGTCATTATCTTCGTTGTTATCGTCGTTATTATCGTCGTTAATATCGTCGTTATTTTGTCATAATCATCGTCGTTAATATCGTCGTTAATATCGTCATTATCATCGTTGTTATCGTCCTTATTATCCTCATAATTATCGTCGTTAATATCGTCGTTATTTTGTCATAATCATCGTCGTTAATGTCGTCGATATTATCGTCATTATCTTCGTTGTTATCGTCGTTATTATCGTCGTTAATATCGTCGTTATTATCGTCATTATCGTCGTTTTTATCATCATAATTATAGTCGTTATTATCGTCGTTAATATCGTCATTGTCATCGTTGTTATCGTCCTTATTATCCTCATAATTATCGTCATTAATATCGTCGTTATTTTGTCATAATCATCGTCGTTAATGTCGTCGATATTATCGGCATTATCTACGTTGTTATCGTCATAAATATCATCGTTAATATCGTCGTTATTATTGTCATTATCTTCTTTTTATCGTCGTTATTATCGTCGTTAATATCGTCGTTATTATCGTCGTTATTATCGTCGTTAATATCGTCGTTAATATCGTCATTATCATCGTTGTTATCGTCCTTATTATACTCATAATTATCGTCGTTAATATCGTCGTTATTTTGTCATAATCATCGTCGTTAATGTCGTCGTTATTATCGTCATTATCTCCGTTGTTATCGTCATAAATATCATCGTTAATATCGTCGTTATTATTGTCATTATCTTCTTTTTATCGTCGTTAATATCGTCGCTAATATCGTCATTATAATCGTTGTTATCGTCCTTATTAATCCACATAATTATCGCTGTTAATGTCGTCGTTATTATCTTCATTATCATCGTTGTTATCGTCCTTATCATCCTCATAATTATCGTCGTTAATATCGTCGTTATTTTGTCATAATCATCGTCGTTAATGTCGTCGATATTATCGTCATTATCTTCGTTGTTATCGTCGTTATTATCGTCGTTAATATAGTCGTTATTTTGTCATAATCATCGTCGTTAATATCGTCGTTAATATCGTCATTATCATCGTTGTTATCGTCCTTATTATCCTCATAATTATCGTCGTTAATATCGTCGTTATTTTGTCATAATCATCGTCGTTAATGTCGTCGTTATTATCGTCATTATCTTCGTTGTTATCGTCATAAATATCATCGTTAATATCGTCGTTATTATTGTCATTATCTTCTTTATATCGTCGTTATTATCGCCGTTATTATCGTCGTTATTATCGTCGTTATTATCGTCGTTAATATCGTCGTTAATATCGTCATTATCATCGTTGTTATTGTCCTTATTATCCTCATAATTATCGTCGTTAATATCGTCGTTATTTTGTCATAATCATCGTCGTTAATGTCGTCGTTATTATCGTCATTATCTTCGTTGTTATCGTCCTTATTATCCTCATAATTATCGTCGTTAATATCGTCGTTATTTTGTCATAATCATCGTCGTTAATGTCGTCGATATTATCGTCATTATCTTCGTTAATATCGTCGTTATTATTGTCATTATCGTCGTTTTTATCATCATAATTATAGTCGTTATTATCGTCGTTAATATCGTCATTGTCATCGTTGTTATCGTCCTTATTATCCTCATAATTATCGTCGTTAATATCGTCGTTATTTTGTCATAATCATCGTCGTTAATGTCGTCGTTATTATCGTCATTATCTACGTTGTTATCGTCATAAATATCATCGTTAATATCGTCGTTATTATTGTCATTATCTTCTTTTTATCGTCGTTATTATCGTCGTTAATATCGTCGTTATTATCGTCGTTATTATCGTCGTTAATATCGTCGTTAATATCGTCATTATCATCGTTGTTATCGTCCTTATTATCCTCATAATTATCGTCGTTAATATCGTCGTTATTTTGTCATAATCATCGTCGTTAATGTCGTCGTTATTATCGTCATTATCTCCGTTGTTATCGTCATAAATATCATCGTTAATATCGTCGTTATTATTGTCATTATCTTCCTTTTATCGTCGTTAATATCGTCGTTAATATCGTCATTGTAATCGTTGTTATCGTCCTTATTAATCCACATAATTATCGCTGTTAATGTCGTCGTTATTATCGTCATTATCATCGTTGTTATCGTCCTTATCATCCTCATAATTATCGTCGTTAATATCGTCGTTATTTTGTCATAATCATCGTCGTTAATGTCGTCGATATTATCGTCATTATCTTCGTTGTTATCGTCGTTATTATCGTCGTTAATATCGTCGTTATTTTGTCATAATCATCGTCGTTAATATCGTCGTTAATATCGTCATTATCATCGTTGTTATCGTCCTTATTATCCTCATAATTATCGTCGTTAATATCGTCGTTATTTTGTCATAATCATCGTCGTTAATGTCGTCGATATTATCGTCATTATCTTCGTTGTTATCGTCGTTATTATCGTCGTTAATATCGTCGTTATTATCGTCATTATCGTCGTTTTTATCATCATAATTATAGTCGTTATTATCGTCGTTAATATCGTCATTGTCATCGTTGTTATCGTCCTTATTATCCTCATAATTATCGTCATTAATATCGTCGTTATTTTGTCATAATCATCGTCGTTAATGTCGTCGATATTATCGGCATTATCTACGTTGTTATCGTCATAAATATCATCGTTAATATCGTCGTTATTATTGTCATTATCTTCTTTTTATCGTCGTTATTATCGTCGTTAATATCGTCGTTATTATCGTCGTTATTATCGTCGTTAATATCGTCGTTAATATCGTCATTATCATCGTTGTTATCGTCCTTATTATACTCATAATTATCGTCGTTAATATCGTCGTTATTTTGTCATAATCATCGTCGTTAATGTCGTCGTTATTATCGTCATTATCTCCGTTGTTATCGTCATAAATATCATCGTTAATATCGTCGTTATTATTGTCATTATCTTCTTTTTATCGTCGTTAATATCGTCGCTAATATCGTCATTATAATCGTTGTTATCGTCCTTATTAATCCACATAATTATCGCTGTTAATGTCGTCGTTATTATCTTCATTATCATCGTTGTTATCGTCCTTATCATCCTCATAATTATCGTCGTTAATATCGTCGTTATTTTGTCATAATCATCGTCGTTAATGTCGTCGATATTATCGTCATTATCTTCGTTGTTATCGTCGTTATTATCGTCGTTAATATAGTCGTTATTTTGTCATAATCATCGTCGTTAATATCGTCGTTAATATCGTCATTATCATCGTTGTTATCGTCCTTATTATCCTCATAATTATCGTCGTTAATATCGTCGTTATTTTGTCATAATCATCGTCGTTAATGTCGTCGTTATTATCGTCATTATCTTCGTTGTTATCGTCATAAATATCATCGTTAATATCGTCGTTATTATTGTCATTATCTTCTTTATATCGTCGTTATTATCGCCGTTATTATCGTCGTTATTATCGTCGTTATTATCGTCGTTAATATCGTCGTTAATATCGTCATTATCATCGTTGTTATTGTCCTTATTATCCTCATAATTATCGTCGTTAATATCGTCGTTATTTTGTCATAATCATCGTCGTTAATGTCGTCGTTATTATCGTCATTATCTTCGTTGTTATCGTCCTTATTATCCTCATAATTATCGTCGTTAATATCGTCGTTATTTTGTCATAATCATCGTCGTTAATGTCGTCGATATTATCGTCATTATCTTCGTTGTTATCGTCGTTATTATCGTCATTATCGTCGTTTTTATCATCATAATTATAGTCGTTATTATCGTCGTTAATATCGTCATTGTCATCGTTGTTATCGTCCTTATTATCCTCATAATTATCGTCGTTAATATCGTCGTTATTTTGTCATAATCATCGTCGTTAATGTCGTCGTTATTATCGTCATTATCTACGTTGTTATCGTCATAAATATCATCGTTAATATCGTCGTTATTATTGTCATTATCTTCTTTTTATCGTAGTTATTATCGTCGTTAATATCGTCGTTATTATCGTCGTTATTATCGTCGTTAATATCGTCGTTAATATCGTCATTTTCATCGTTGTTATCGTCCTTATTATCCTCATAATTATCGTCGTTAATATCGTCGTTATTTTGTCATAATCATCGTCGTTAATGTCGTCGTTATTATCGTCATTATCTTCGTTGTTATCGTCGTTATTATCGTCGATAATATCGTCGTTATTATCGTCGTTATTATCGTCGTTAATATCGTCGTTAATATCGTCATTAAAATCGTTGTTATCGTCCTTATTAATCCTCATAATTATCGTCGTTAATGTCGTCGTTATTATCGTCATTATCATCGTTGTTATCGTCCTTATCATCCTCATAATTATCGTCGTTAATATCGTCGTTATTTTGTCATAATCATCGTCGTTAATGTCGTCGTTATTATCGTCATTATCTACGTTGTTATCGTCATAAATATCATCGTTAATATCGTCGTTATTATTGTCATTATCTTCTTTTTATCGTCGTTATTATCGTCGTTAATATCGGCGTTATTATCGTCGTTATTATCGTCGTTAATATCGTCGTTAATATCGTCATTATCATCGTTGTTATCGTCCTTATAATCCTCATAATTATCGTCGTTAATATCGTCGTTATTTTGTCATAATCATCGTCGTTAATGTCGTCGTTATTATCGTCATTATCATCGTTGTTATCGTCCTTATCATCCTCATAATTATCGTCGTTAATATCGTCGTTATTTTGTCATAATCATCGTCGTTAATGTCGTCGTTATTATCGTCATTATCTACGTTGTTATCGTCATAAATATCATCGTTAATATCGTCGTTATTATTGTCATTATCTTCTTTTTATCGTCGTTATTATCGCCTTTAATATCGTCGTTATTATCGTCGTTATTATCGTCGTTAATATCGTCGTTAATATCGTCATTATCATCGTTGTTATCGTCCTTATTATCCTCATAATTATCGTCGTTAATATCGTCGTTATTTTGTCATAATCATCGTCGTTAATGTCGTCGTTATTATCGTCATTATCTTCGTTGTTATCGTCATAAATATCATCGTTAATATCGTCGTTATTATTGTCATTATCTTCTTTTTATCGTCGTTATTATCGTCGTTATTATCGTCGTTATTATCGTCGTTATTATCGTCGTTAATATCGTCGTTAATATCGTCATTATCATCGTTGTTATCGTCCTTATTATCCTCATAATTATCGTCGTTAATATCGTCGTTATTTTGTCATAATCATCGTCGTTAATGTCGTCGTTATTATCGTCATTATCTTCGTTGTTATCGTCCTTATTATCCTCATAATTATCGTCGTTAATATCGTCGTTATTTTGTCATAATCATCGTCGTTAATGTCGTCGATATTATCGTCATTATCTTCGTTGTTATCGTCGTTATTATCGTCATTATCGTCGTTTTTATCATCATAATTATAGTCGTTATTATCGTCGTTAATATCGTCATTGTCATCGTTGTTATCGTCCTTATTATCCTCATAATTATCGTCGTTAATATCGTCGTTATTTTGTCATAATCATCGTCGTTAATGTCGTCGTTATTATCGTCATTATCTACGTTGTTATCGTCATAAATATCATCGTTAATATCGTCGTTATTATTGTCATTATCTTCTTTTTATCGTCGTTATTATCGTCGTTAATATCGTCGTTATTATCGTCGTTATTATCGTCGTTAATATCGTCGTTAATATCGTCATTATCATCGTTGTTATCGTCCTTATTATCCTCATAATTATCGTCGTTAATATCGTCGTTATTTTGTCATAATCATCGTCGTTAATGTCGTCGTTATTATCGTCATTATCTCCGTTGTTATCGTCATAAATATCATCGTTAATATCGTCGTTATTATTGTCATTATCTTCTTTTTATCGTCGTTAATATCGTCGTTAATATCGTCATTGTAATCGTTGTTATCGTCCTTATTAATCCACATAATTATCGCTGTTAATGTCGTCGTTATTATCGTCATTATCATCGTTGTTATCGTCCTTATCATCCTCATAATTATCGTCGTTAATATCGTCGTTATTTTGTCATAATCATCGTCGTTAATGTCGTCGATATTATCGTCATTATCTTCGTTGTTATCGTCGTTATTATCGTCGTTAATATCGTCGTTATTTTGTCATAATCATCGTCGTTAATATCGTCGTTAATATCGTCATTATCATCGTTGTTATCGTCCTTATTATCCTCATAATTATCGTCGTTAATATCGTCGTTATTTTGTCATAATCATCGTCGTTAATGTCGTCGATATTATCGTCATTATCTTCGTTGTTATCGTCGTTATTATCGTCGTTAATATCGTCGTTATTATCGTCATTATCGTCGTTTTTATCATCATAATTATAGTCGTTATTATCGTCGATATTATCGTCATTATCTTCGTTGTTATCGTCGTTATTATCGTCGTTAATATCGTCGTTATTTTGTCATAATCATCGTCGTTAATATCGTCGTTAATATCGTCATTATCATCGTTGTTATCGTCCTTATTATCCTCATAATTATCGTCGTTAATATCGTCGTTATTTTGTCATAATCATCGTCGTTAATGTCGTCGATATTATCGTCATTATCTTCGTTGTTATCGTCGTTATTATCGTCGTTAATATCGTCGTTATTATCGTCATTATCGTCGTTTTTATCATCATAATTATAGTCGTTATTATCGTCGTTAATATCGTCATTGTCATCGTTGTTATCGTCCTTATTATCCTCATAATTATCGTCATTAATATCGTCGTTATTTTGTCATAATCATCGTCGTTAATGTCGTCGTTATTATCGTCATTATCTACGTTGTTATCGTCATAAATATCATCGTTAATATCGTCGTTATTATTGTCATTATCTTCTTTTTATCGTCGTTAATATCGTCGTTATTATCGTCGTTATTATCGTCGTTAATATCGTCGTTAATATCGTCATTATCATCGTTGTTATCGTCCTTATTATCCTCATAATTATCGTCGTTAATATCGTCGTTATTTTGTCATAATCATCGTCGTTAATGTCGTCGTTATTATCGTCATTATCTCCGTTGTTATCGTCATAAATATCATCGTTAATATCGTCGTTATTATTGTCATTTTCTTCTTTTTATCGTCGTTAATATCGTCGTTAATATCGTCATTATAATCGTTGTTATCGTCCTTATTAATCCACATAATTATCGCTGTTAATGTCGTCGTTATTATCGTCATTATCATCGTTGTTATCGTCCTTATCATCCTCATAATTATCGTCGTTAATATCGTCGTTATTTTGTCATAATCATCGTCGTTAATATCGTCGTTAATATCGTCATTATCATCGTTGTTATCGTCCTTATTATCCTCATTATTATCGTCGTTAATATCGTCGTTATTTTGTCATAATCATCGTCGTTAATGTCGTCGTTATTATCGTCATTATCTCCGTTGTTATCGTCATAAATATCATCGTTAATATCGTCGTTATTATTGTCATTATCTTCTTTTTATCGTCGTTAATATCGTCGTTAATATCGTCATTATAATCGTTGTTATCGTCCTTATTATCCTCATAATTATCGTCGTTATTATCGTCGTTAATATCGTCGTTAATATCGTCATTATCATCGTTGTTATCGTCCTTATTATCCTCATAATTATCGTCGTTAATATCGTCGTTATTTTGTCATAATCATCGTCGTTAATGTCGTCGTTACTATCGTCATTATCGTCCTTATTATCCTCATAATTATCGTCGTTAATATCGTCGTTATTTTCTCATAATCATCGTCGTTAATGTCGTCGATATTATCGTCATTATCACCGTTGTTATCGTCATAAATATCATCGTTAATATCGTCGTTATTATTGTCATTATCTTCTTTTTATCGTCGTTAATATCGTCGTTAATATCGTCATTATAATCGTTGTTATCGTCCTTATTAATCCACATAATTATCGCTGTTAATGTCGTCGTTATTATCGTCATTATCATCGTTGTTATCGTCCTTATCATCCTCATAATTATCGTCGTTAATATCGTCGTTATTTTGTCATAATCATCGTCGTTAATGTCGTCGATATTATCGTCATTATCTTCGTTGTTATCGTCGTTATTATCGTCGTTAATATCGTCGTTATTATCGTCATTATCGTCGTTTTTATCATCATAATTATAGTCGTTATTATCGTCGTTAATATCGTCATTGTCATCGTTGTTATCGTCCTTATTATCCTCATAATTATCGTCGTTAATATCGTCGTTATTTTGTCATAATCATCGTCGTTAATGTCGTCGTTATTATCGTCATTATCATCGTTGTTATCGTCCTTATCATCCTCATAATTATCGTCGTTAATATCGTCGTTATTTTGTCATAATCATCGTCGTTAATGTCGTCGTTATTATCGTCATTATCATCGTTGTTATCGTTCTTATCATCCTCATAATTATCGTCGTTAATATCGTCGTTATTTTGTCATAATCATCGTCGTTAATGTCGTCGTTATTATCGTCATTATCTACGTTGTTATCGTCATAAATATCATCGTTAATATCGTCGTTATTATTGTCATTATCTTCTTTTTATCGTCGCTAATATCGTCGTTATTATCGTCGTTAATATCGTCGTTAATATTGTCATTATCATCGTTGTTATCGACCTTATTATCATCATAATTATCGTCGTTAATATCGTCGTTATTTTGTCATAATCATCGTCGTTAAAGTCGTCGTTATTATCGTCATTATCTACGTTGTTATCGTCATAAATATCATCGATAAAATCGTCGTTATTATTGTCATTATCTTCTTTTTATCGTCGTTATTAACGTCGTTATTATCGTCGTTAATATCGTCGTTAATATCGTCATTATCATCGTTGTTATCGTCCTTATCATCCTCATAATTATCGTCGTTAATATCGTCGTTATTTTGTCATAATCATCGTCGTTAATGTCGTCGTTATTATCGTCATTATCATCGTTGTTATCATCCTTATCATCCTCATAATTATCGTCGTTAATATCGTCGTTATTTTGTCATAATCATCGACGTTAATGTCGTCGTTATTATCGTCATTATCTTCGTTGTTATCGTCATATTTATCATCGTTAATATCGTCGTTATTATTGTCATTATCTTCTTTTTATCGTCGTTATTATCGTCGTTAATATCGTCTTTATTATCGTCGTTATTATCGTCGTTAATATCGTCGTTATTATTGTCATTATCTTTTTTTTATCGTCGTTATTATCGTCGTTAATATCGTCGTTATTATCGTCGTTATTATCGTCGTTAATATCGTCGTTAATATCGTCATTATCATCGTTGTTATCGTCCTTATTATCCTCATAATTATCGTCGTTAATATCGTCGTTATTTTGACATAATCATCGTCGTTAATGTCGTCGTCATTATAGTCATTATCATCGTTGTTATCGTTCTTATCATCCTCATAATCATCGTCGTTAATGTCGTCGTTATTATCGTCATTATCTACGTTGTTATCGTCATAAATATCATCGATAATATCGTCGTTATTATTGTCATTATCTTCTTTTTATCGTCGTTAATATCGTCGTTATTATCGTCGTTAATATCGTCGTTAATATCGTCATTATCATCGTTGTTATCGTCCTTATTATCCTCATAATTATCGTCGTTAATATCGTCGCTATTTTGTCATAATCATCGTCGTTAATGTCGTCGTTATTATCGTCATTATAATCGTTGTTATCGTCCTTATCATCCTCATAATTATCGTCGTTAATATCGTCGTTATTTTGTCATAATCATCGTCGTTAATGTCGTCGTTATTATCGTCATTATCATCGTTGTTATCATCCATATCATCCTCATAATTATCGTCGTTAATATCGTCGTTATTTTGTCATAATCATCGACGTTAATGTCGTCGTTATTATCGTCATTATCTTCGTTGTTATCGTCATAATTATCATCGTTAATATCGTCGTTATTATTGTCATTATCTTCTTTTTATCGTCGTTATTATCGTCGTTAATATCGTCTTTATTATCGTCGTTATTATCGTCGTTAATATCGTCGTTAATATCGTCATTATCATCGTTGTTATCGTCCTTATCATCCTCATAATTATCGTCGTTAATATCGTCGTTATTTTGTCATAATCATCGTCGTTAATGTCGTCGTTATTATCGTCATTATCTACGTTGTTATCGTCATAAATATCATCGTTAATATCGTCGTTATTATTGTCATTATCTTCTTTTTATCGTCGTTATTATCGTCGTTAATATCGTCGTTATTATCGTCGTTATTATCGCCGTTAATATCGTCATTAATATCGTCATTATCATCGTTGTTATCGTCCTTATTATCCTCATAATTATCGTCGTTAATATCGTCGTTATTTTGTCATAATCATCGTCGTTAATGTCGTCGTTAATATCGTCATTATCATCGTTGTTATCGTCCTTATTATCCTCATAATTATCGTCGTTAATATCGTCGTTATTTTGTCATAATCATCGTCGTTAATGTCGTCGTTATTATCGTCATTTTCTTCGTTGTTATCGTCCTTATTAATCCACATAATTATCGCTGTTAATGTCGTCGTAATTATCGTCATTATCATCGTTGTTATCGTCCTTATCATCCTCATAATTATCGTCGTTAATATCGTCGTTATTTTGTCATAATCATCGTCGTTAATGTCGTCGATATTATCGTCATTATCTTCGTTGTTATCGTCGTTATTATCGTCGTTAATATCGTCGTTATTATCGTCATTATCGTCGTTTTTATCATCATAATTATAGTCGTTATTATCGTCGTTAATATCGTCATTGTCATCGTTGTTATCGTCCTTATTATCCTCATAATTATCGTCGTTAATATCGTCGTTATTTTGTCATAATCATCGTCGTTAATGTCGTCGTTATTATCGTCATTATCATCGTTGTTATCGTCCTTATCATCCTCATAATTATCGTCGTTAATATCGTCGTTATTTTGTCATAATCATCGTCGTTAATGTCGTCGTTATTATCGTCATTATCATCGTTGTTATCGTTCTTATCATCCTCATAATTATCGTCGTTAATATCGTCGTTATTTTGTCATAATCATCGTCGTTAATGTCGTCGTTATTATCGTCATTATCTACGTTGTTATCGTCATAAATATCATCGTTAATATCGTCGTTATTATTGTCATTATCTTCTTTTTATCGTCGTTATTATCGTCGTTAATATCGTCGTTATTATCGTCGTTAATATCGTCGTTAATATCGTCATTATCATCGTTGTTATCGTCCTTATTATCCTCATAATTATCGTCGTTATTTTGTCATAATCATCGTCGTTAATGTCGTCGTTATTATCGTCATTATCTACGTTGTTATCGACATAAATATCATCGATAATATCGTCGTTATTATTGTCATTATCTTCTTTTTATCGTCGTTATTAACGTCGTTATTATCGTCGTTAATATCGTCGTTAATATCGTCATTATCATCGTTGTTATCGTCCTTATTATCCTCATAAATATCGTCGTTAATATCGTCGTTATTTTGTCATAAACATCGTCGCTAATGTCGTCGTTATTATCGTCATTATCATCGTTGTTATGGTCCTTATCATCCTCATAATTATCGTCGTTAATATCGTCGTTATTTTGTCATAAACTTCGTCGCTAATGTCGTCGTTATTATCGTCATTATCTTCGTTGTTATCGTCATAATTATCATCGTTAATATCGTCGTTATTATTGTCATTATCTTCTTTTTATCGTCGTTATTATCGTCGTTAATATCGTCTTTATTATCGTCGTTATTATCGTCGTTAATATCGTCGTTAATATCGTCATTATCATCGTTGTTATCGTCCTTATCATCCTCATAATTATCGTCGTTAATATCGTCGTTATTTTGTCATAATCATCGTCGTTAATGTCGTCGTTATTATCGTCATTATCTACGTTGTTATCGTCATAAATATCATCGTTAATATCGTCGTTATTATTGTCATTATCTTCTTTTTATCGTCGTTATTATCGTCGTTAATATCGTCGTTATTATCGTCGTTATTATCGCCGTTAATATCGTCATTAATATCGTCATTATCATCGTTGTTATCGTCCTTATTATCCTCATAATTATCGTCGTTAATATCGTCGTTATTTTGTCATAATCATCGTCGTTAATGTCGTCGTTAATATCGTCATTATCATCGTTGTTATCGTCCTTATTATCCTCATAATTATCGTCGTTAATATCGTCGTTATTTTGTCATAATCATCGTCGTTAATGTCGTCGTTATTATCGTCATTTTCTTCGTTGTTATCGTCCTTATTAATCCACATAATTATCGCTGTTAATGTCGTCGTAATTATCGTCATTATCATCGTTGTTATCGTCCTTATCATCCTCATAATTATCGTCGTTAATATCGTCGTTATTTTGTCATAATCATCGTCGTTAATGTCGTCGATATTATCGTCATTATCTTCGTTGTTATCGTCGTTATTATCGTCGTTAATATCGTCGTTATTATCGTCATTATCGTCGTTTTTATCATCATAATTATAGTCGTTATTATCGTCGTTAATATCGTCATTGTCATCGTTGTTATCGTCCTTATTATCCTCATAATTATCGTCGTTAATATCGTCGTTATTTTGTCATAATCATCGTCGTTAATGTCGTCGTTATTATCGTCATTATCATCGTTGTTATCGTCCTTATCATCCTCATAATTATCGTCGTTAATATCGTCGTTATTTTGTCATAATCATCGTCGTTAATGTCGTCGTTATTATCGTCATTATCATCGTTGTTATCGTTCTTATCATCCTCATAATTATCGTCGTTAATATCGTCGTTATTTTGTCATAATCATCGTCGTTAATGTCGTCGTTATTATCGTCATTATCTACGTTGTTATCGTCATAAATATCATCGTTAATATCGTCGTTATTATTGTCATTATCTTCTTTTTATCGTCGTTAATATCGTCGTTATTATCGTCGTTAATATCGTCGTTAATATTGTCATTATCATCGTTGTTATCGACCTTATTATCATCATAATTATCGTCGTTAATATCGTCGTTATTTTGTCATAATCATCGTCGTTAAAGTCGTCGTTATTATCGTCATTATCTACGTTGTTATCGTCATAAATATCATCGATAATATCGTCGTTATTATTGTCATTATCTTCCTTTTATCGTCGTTATTAACGTCGTTATTATCGTCGTTAATATCGTCGTTAATATCGTCATTATCATCGTTGTTATCGTCCTTATCATCCTCATAATTATCGTCGTTAATATCGTCGTTAATTTTGTCATAATCATCGTCGTTAATTTCGTCGTTATTATCGTCATTATCATCGTTGTTATCATCCTTATCATCCTCATAATTATCGTCGTTAATATCGTCGTTATTTTGTCATAATCATCGACGTTAATGTCGTCGTTATTATCGTCATTATCTTCGTTGTTATCGTCATAATTATCATCGTTAATATCGTCGTTATTATTGTCATTATCTTCTTTTTATCGTCGTTATTATCGTCGTTAATATCGTCTTTATTATCGTCGTTATTATCGTCGTTAATATCGTCGTTAATATCGTCATTATCATCGTTGTTATCGTCCTTATCATCCTCATAATTATCGTCGTTAATATCGTCGTTATTTTGTCATAATCATCGTCGTTAATGTCGTCGTTATTATCGTCATTATCATCGTTGTTATCGTCCTTATCATCCTCATAATTATCGTCGTTAATATCGTCGTTATTTTGTCATAATCATCGTCGTTAATGTCGTCGTTATTATCGTCATTATCTACGTTGTTATCGTCATAAATATCATCGTTAATATCGTCGTTATTATTGTCATTATCTTCTTTTTATCGTCGTTATTATCGTCGTTAATATCGTCGTTATTATCGTCGTTAATATCGTCGTTAATATCGTCATTATCATCGTTGTTATCGTCCTTATTATCCTCATAATTATCGTCGTTATTTTGTCATAATCATCGTCGTTAATGTCGTCGTTATTATCGTCATTATCTACGTTGTTATCGTCATAAATATCATCGATAATATCGTCGTTATTATTGTCATTATCTTCTTTTTATCGTCGTTATTAACGTCGTTATTATCGTCGTTAATATCGTCGTTAATATCGTCATTATCATCGTTGTTATCGTCCTTATTATCCTCATAAATATCGTCGTTAATATCGTCGTTATTTTGTCATAAACATCGTCGCTAATGTCGTCGTTATTATCGTCATTATCATCGTTGTTATCGTCCTTATCATCCTCATAATTATCGTCGTTAATATCGTCGTTATTTTGTCATAAACTTCGTCGCTAATGTCGTCGTTATTATCGTCATTATCTTCGTTGTTATCGTCATAATTATCATCGTTAATATCGTCGTTATTATTGTCATTATCTTCTTTTTATCGTCGTTATTATCGTCGTTAATATCGTCTTTATTATCGTCGTTATTATCGTCGTTAATATCGTCGTTAATATCGTCATTATCATCGTTGTTATCGTCCTTATCATCCTCATAATTATCGTCGTTAATATCGTCGTTATTTTGTCATAATCATCGTCGTTAATGTCGTCGTTATTATCGTCATTATCTACGTTGTTATCGTCATAAATATCATCGATAATATCGTCGTTATTATTGTCATTATCTTCTTTTTATCGTCGTTATTAACGTCGTTATTATCGTCGTTAATATCGTCGTTAATATCGTCATTATCATCGTTGTTATCGTCCTTATTATCCTCATAATTATCGTCGTTAATATCGTCGTTATTTTGTCATAATCATCGTCGTTAATGTCGTCGTTATTATCGTCATTATCGTCCTTATTATCCTCATTATTATCGTCGTTAATATCGTCGTTATTTTGTCATAATCATCGTCGTTAATGTCGTCGATATTATCGTCATTATCTTCGTTGTTATCGTCGTTATTATCGTCGTTAATATCGTCGTTATTATCGTCATTATCGTCGTTTTTATCATCATAATTATAGTCGTTAATATCGTCGTTAATATCGTCATTATCATCGTTGTTATCGTCCTTATTATCCTCATAATTATCGTCGTTAATATCGTCGTTATTTTGTCATAATCAT
Organism: Dolichovespula media; assembly: GCA_911387685.1. Classification (NCBI taxonomy): domain Eukaryota; kingdom Metazoa; phylum Arthropoda; class Insecta; order Hymenoptera; family Vespidae; genus Dolichovespula; species Dolichovespula media. The sequence continues at coordinate 146,295 of CAJVQJ010000037.1, forward strand.
CGTCGTTAATGTCGTCGTTATTATCGTCATTATCTCCGTTGTTATCGTCATAAATATCATCGTTAATATCGTCGTTATTATTGTCATTATCTACTTTTTATCGTCGTTAATATCGTCGTTAATATCGTCATTATAATCGTTGTTATCGTCCTTATTAATCCACATAATTATCGCTGTTAATGTCGTCGTTATTATCGTCATTATCATCGTTGTTATCGTCCTTAACATCCTCATAATTATCGTCGTTAATATCGTCGTTATTTTGTCATAATCATCGTCGTTAATGTCGTCGATATTATCGTCATTATCTTCGTTGTTATCGTCGTTATTATCGTCGTTAATATCGTCGTTATTTTGTCATAATCATCGTCGTTAATATCGTCGTTAATATCGTCATTATCATCGTTGTTATCATCCTCATTATCCTCATAATTATCGTCGTTAATATCGTCGTTATTTTGTCATAATCATCGTCGTTAATGTCGTCGATATTATCGTCATTATCTTCGTTGTTATCGTCGTTATTATCGTCGTTAATATCGTCGTTATTATCGTCATTATCGTCGTTTTTATCATCATAATTACAGTCGTTATTATCGTCGTTAATATCGTCATAGTCATCGTTGTTATCGTCCTTATTATCCTCATAATTATCGTCGTTAATATCGTCGTTATTTTGTCATAATCATCGTCGTTAATGTCGTCGTTATTATCGTCATTATCTACGTTGTTATCGTCCTTATTATCCTCATAATTATCGTCGTTAATATTGTCGTTATTTTGTCATAATCATCGTCGTTAATATCGTCGTTAATATCGTCATTATCAGCGTTGTTATCGTCCTTATTATCCTCATAATTATCGTCGTTAATATCGTCGTTATTTTGTCATAATCATCGTCGTTAATGTCGTCGATATTATCGTCATTATCTTCGTTGTTATCGTCGTTATTATCGTCGTTATTATCGTCATTATCGTCGTTCTTATCATCATCATTATAGTCGTTATTATCGTCGTTAATATCGTCATTGTCATCGTTGTTATCGTCCTTATTATCCTTAAAATTATCGTCATTAATATCGTCGTTATTTTGTCATAATCATCGTCGTTAATGTCGTCGTTATTATCGTCATTATCTACGTTGTTATCGTCATAAATATCATCGTTAATATCGTCGTTATTATTGTCATTATCTTCTTTTTATCGTCGTTAATATCGTCGTTATTATCGTCGTTATTATCGCCGTTAATATCGTCGTTAATATCGTCATTATCATCGTTGTTATCGTCCTTATTATCCTCATAATTATCGTCGTTAATATCGTCGTTATTTTGTCATAATCATCGTCGTTAATGTCGTCGTTATTATCGTCATTATCTCCGTTGTTATCGTCATAAATATCGTCGTTAATATCGTCGTTATTATTGTCATTTTCTTCTTTTTATCGTCGGTAATATCGTCGTTAATATCGTCATTATAATCGTTGTTATCGTCCTTATTAATCCACATAATTATCGCTGTTAATGTCGTCGTTATTATCGTCATTATCATCGTTGTTATCGTCCTTATCATCCTCATAATTATCGTCGTTAATATCGTCGTTATTTTGTCATAATCATCGTCGTTAATGTCGTCGATATTATCGTCATTATCTTCGTTGTTATCGTCGTTATTATCTTCGTTAATATCGTCGTTATTATCGTCATTATCGTCGTTTTTAACATCATAATTATAGTCGTTATTATCGTCGTTAATATCGTCATTGTCATCGTTGTTATCGTCCTTATTATCCTCATAATTATCGTCGTTAATATCGTCGTTAATGTCGTCGTTATTATCGTCATTATCTACGTTGTTATCGTCATAAATATCATCGTTAATATCGTCGTTATTATTGTCATTATCTTCTTTTTATCGTCGTTATTATCGTCGTTAATATCGTCGTTATTATCGTCGTTAATATCGTCGTTAATATCGTCGTTAATATCGTCATTATCATCGTTGTTATCGTCCTTATTATCCTCATTATTATCGTCGTTAATATCGTCGTTATTTTGTCATAATCATCGTCATTAATGTCGTCGTTATTATCGTCATTATCTCCGTTGTTATCGTCATAAATATCATCGTTAATATCGTCGTTATTATTGTCATTATCTTCTTTTTATCGTCGTTAATATCGTCGTTAATATCGTCATTATAATCGTTGTTATCGTCCTTATTATCCTCATAATTATCGTCGTTATTATCGTCGTTAATATCGTCGTTAATATCGTCATTATCATCGTTGTTATCGTCCTTATTATCCTCATAATTATCGTCGTTAATATCGTCGTTATTTTGTCATAATCATCGTCGTTAATGTCGTCGTTATTATCGTCATTATCGTCCTTATTATCCTCATAATTATCGTCGTTAATATCGTCGTTATTTTCTCATAATCATCGTTGTTAATGTCGTCGATATTATCGTCATTATCACCGTTGTTATCGTCATAAATATCATCGTTAATATCGTCGTTATTATTGTCATTATCTTCTTTTTATCGTCGTTAATATCGTCGTTAATATCGTCATTATAATCGTTGTTATCGTCCTTATTAATCCACATAATTATCGCTGTTAATGTCGTCGTTATTATCGTCATTATCATCGTTGTTATCGTCCTTATCATCCTCATAATTATCGTCGTTAATATCGTCGTTATTTTGTCATAATCATCGTCGTTAATGTCGTCGTTATTATCGTCATTATCATCGTTGTTATCATCCTTATCATCCTCATAATTATCGTCGTTAATATCGTCGTTATTTTGTCATAATCATCGACGTTAATGTCGTCGTTATTATCGTCATTATCTTCGTTGTTATCGTCATATTTATCATCGTTAATATCGTCGTTATTATTGTCATTATCTTCTTTTTATCGTCGTTATTATCGTCGTTAATATCGTCTTTATTATCGTCGTTATTATCGTCGTTAATATCGTCGTTAATATCGTCATTATCATCGTTGTTATCGTCCTTATTATCCTCATTATTATCGTCGTTAATATCGTCGTTATTTTGTCATAATCATCGTCGTTAATGTCGTCGTTATTATCGTCATTATCTCCGTTGTTATCGTCATAAATATCATCGTTAATATCGTCGTTATTATTGTCATTATCTTCTTTTTATCGTCGTTAATATCGTCGTTAATATCGTCATTATAATCGTTGTTATCGTCCTTATTATCCTCATAATTATCGTCGTTATTATCGTCGTTAATATCGTCGTTAATATCGTCATTATCATCGTTGTTATCGTCCTTATTATCCTCATAATTATCGTCGTTAATATCGTCGTTATTTTTCATAATCATCGTCGTTAATGTCGTCGTTATTATCGTCATTATCGTCCTTATTATCCTCATAATTATCGTCGTTAATATCGTCGTTATTTTCTCATAATCATCGTCGTTAATGTCGTCGATATTATCGTCATTATCACCGTTGTTATTGTCATAAATATCATCGTTAATATCGTCGTTATTATTGTCATTATCTTCTTTTTATCGTCGTTAATATCGTCGTTAATATCGTCATTATAATCGTTGTTATCGTCCTTATTAATCCACATAATTATCGCTGTTAATGTCGTCGTTATTATCGTCATTATCATCGTTGTTATCGTCCTTATCATCCTCATAATTATCGTCGTTAATATCGTCGTTATTTTGTCATAATCATCGTCGTTAATGTCGTCGTTATTATCGTCATTATCATCGTTGTTATCATCCTTATCATCCTCATAATTATCGTCGTTAATATCGTCGTTATTTTGTCATAATCATCGACGTTAATGTCGTCGTTATTATCGTCATTATCTTCGTTGTTATCGTCAAATTTATCATCGTTAATATCGTCGTTATTATTGTCATTATCTTCTTTTTATCGTCGTTATTATCGTCGTTAATATCGTCTTTATTATCGTCGTTATTATCGTCGTTAATATCGTCGTTATTATTGTCATTATCTTTTTTTTATCGTCGTTATTATCGTCGTTAATATCGTCGTTATTATCGTCGTTATTATCGTCGTTAATATCGTCGTTAATATCGTCATTATCATCGTTGTTATCGTCCTTATTATCCTCATAATTATCGTCGTTAATATCGTCGTTATTTTGACATAATCATCGTCGTTAATGTCGTCGTCATTATAGTCATTATCATCGTTGTTATCGTCCTTATCATCCTCATAATCATCGTCGTTAATGTCGTCGTTATTATCGTCATTATCTACGTTGTTATCGTCATAAATATCATCGTTCATATCGTCGTTATTATTGTCATTATCTTCTATTTATCGTCGTTAATATCGTCGTTATTATCGTCGTTAATATCGTCGTTAATATCGTCATTATCATCGTTGTTATCGTCCTTATTATCCTCATAATTATCGTCGTTAATATCGTCGTTATTTTGTCATAATCATCGTCGTTAATGTCGTCGTTATTATCGTCATTATAATCGTTGTTATCGTCCTTATCATCCTCATAATTATCGTCGTTAATATCGTCGTTATTTTGTCATAATCATCGTCGTTAATGTCGTCGTTATTATCGTCATTATCATCGTTGTTATCATCCTTATCATCCTCATAATTATCGTCGTTAATATCGTCGTTATTTTGTCATAATCATCGACGTTAATGTCGTCGTTATTATCGTCATTATCTTCGTTGTTATCGTCATAATTATCATCGTTAATATCGTCGTTATTATTGTCATTATCTTCTTTTTATCGTCGTTATTATCGTCGTTTATATCGTCTTTATTATCGTCGTTATTATCGTCGTTAATATCGTCGTTAATATCGTCATTATCATCGTTGTTATCGTCCTTATCATCCTCATAATTATCGTCGTTAATATCGTCGTTATTTTGTCATAATCATCGTCGTTAATGTCGTCGTTATTATCGTCATTTTCTACGTTGTTATCGTCATAAATATCATCGTTAATATCGTCGTTATTATTGTCATTATCTTCTTTTTATCGTCGTTATTATCGTCGTTAATATCGTCGTTATTATCGTCGTTAATATCGTCGTTAATATCGTCATTATCATCGTTGTTATCGTCCTTATTATCCTCATAATTATCGTCGTTATTTTGTCATAATCATCGTCGTTAATGTCGCCGTTATTATCGTCATTATCTACGTTGTTATCGTCATAAATATCATCGATAATATCGTCGTTATTATTGTCATTATCTTCTTTTTATCGTCGTTATTAACGTCGTTATTATCGTCGTTAATATCGTCGTTAATATCGTCATTATCATCGTTGTTATCGTCCTTATTATCCTCATAAATATCGTCGTTAATATCGTCGTTATTTTGTCATTATCATCGTCGTTAATGTCGTCGTTATTATCGTCATTATCATCGTTGTTATCGTCCTTATCATCCTCATAATTATCGTCGTTAATATCGTCGTTATTTTGTCATAATCATCGTCGTTAATGTCGTCGTTATTATCGTCATTATCTACGTTGTTATCGTCATAAATATCATCGTTAATATCGTCGTTATTATTGTCATTATCTTCTTTTTATCGTCGTTATTATCGTCGTTAATATCGTCGTTATTATCGTCGTTAATATCGTCGTTAATATCGTCATTATCATCGTTGTTATCGTCCTTATTATCCTCATAATTATCGTCGTTATTTTGTCATAATCATCGTCGTTAATGTCGTCGTTATTATCGTCATTATCTACGTTGTTATCGACATAAATATCATCGATAATATCGTCGTTATTATTGTCATTATCTTCTTTTTATCGTCGTTATTAACGTCGTTATTATCGTCGTTAATATCGTCGTTAATATCGTCATTATCATCGTTGTTATCGTCCTTATTATCCTCATAAATATCGTCGTTAATATCGTCGTTATTTTGTCATAAACATCGTCGCTAATGTCGTCGTTATTATCGTCATTATCATCGTTGTTATGGTCCTTATCATCCTCATAATTATCGTCGTTAATATCGTCGTTATTTTGTCATAAACTTCGTCGCTAATGTCGTCGTTATTATCGTCATTATCTTCGTTGTTATCGTCATAATTATCATCGTTAATATCGTCGTTATTATTGTCATTATCTTCTTTTTATCGTCGTTATTATCGTCGTTAATATCGTCTTTATTATCGTCGTTATTATCGTCGTTAATATCGTCGTTAATATCGTCATTATCATCGTTGTTATCGTCCTTATCATCCTCATAATTATCGTCGTTAATATCGTCGTTATTTTGTCATAATCATCGTCGTTAATGTCGTCGTTATTATCGTCATTATCTACGTTGTTATCGTCATAAATATCATCGTTAATATCGTCGTTATTATTGTCATTATCTTCTTTTTATCGTCGTTATTATCGTCGTTAATATGGTCGTTATTATCGTCGTTATTATCGCCGTTAATATCGTCATTAATATCGTCATTATCATCGTTGTTATCGTCCTTATTATCCTCATAATTATCGTCGTTAATATCGTCGTTATTTTGTCATAATCATCGTCGTTAATGTCGTCGTTAATATCGTCATTATCATCGTTGTTATCGTCCTTATTATCCTCATAATTATCGTCGTTAATATCGTCGTTATTTTGTCATAATCATCGTCGTTAATTTCGTCGTTATTATCGTCATTTTCTTCGTTGTTATCGTCCTTATTAATCCACATAATTATCGCTGTTAATGTCGTCGTAATTATCGTCATTATCATCGTTGTTATCGTCCTTATCATCCTCATAATTATCGTCGTTAATATCGTCGTTATTTTGTCATAATCATCGTCGTTAATGTCGTCGATATTATCGTCATTATCTTCGTTGTTATCGTCGTTATTATCGTCGTTAATATCGTCGTTATTATCGTCATTATCGTCGTTTTTATCATCATAATTATAGTCGTTATTATCGTCGTTAATATCGTCATTGTCATCGTTGTTATCGTCCTTATTATCCTCATAATTATCGTCGTTAATATCGTCGTTATTTTGTCATAATCATCGTCGTTAATGTCGTCGTTATTATCGTCATTATCATCGTTGTTATCGTCCTTATCATCCTCATAATTATCGTCGTTAATATCGTCGTTATTTTGTCATAATCATCGTCGTTAATGTCGTCGTTATTATCGTCATTATCATCGTTGTTATCGTTCTTATCATCCTCATAATTATCGTCGTTAATATCGTCGTTATTTTGTCATAATCATCGTCGTTAATGTCGTCGTTATTATCGTCATTATCTACGTTGTTATCGTCATAAATATCATCGTTAATATCGTCGTTATTATTGTCATTATCTTCTTTTTATCGTCGTTAATATCGTCGTTATTATCGTCGTTAATATCGTCGTTAATATTGTCATTATCATCGTTGTTATCGACCTTATTATCATCATAATTATCGTCGTTAATATCGTCGTTATTTTGTCATAATCATCGTCGTTAAAGTCGTCGTTATTATCGTCATTATCTACGTTGTTATCGTCATAAATATCATCGATAATATCGTCGTTATTATTGTCATTATCTTCTTTTTATCGTCGTTATTAACGTCGTTATTATCGTCGTTAATATCGTCGTTAATATCGTCATTATCATCGTTGTTATCGTCCTTATCATCCTCATAATTATCGTCGTTAATATCGTCGTTATTTTGTCATAATCATCGTCGTTAATGTCGTCGTTATTATCGTCATTATCATCGTTGTTATCATCCTTATCATCCTCATAATTATCGTCGTTAATATCGTCGTTATTTTGTCATAATCATCGTCGTTAATGTCGTCGTTATTATCGTCATTATCTACGTTGTTATCGTCATAAATATCATCGTTAATATCGTCGTTATTATTGTAATTATCTTCTTTTTATCGTCGTTATTATCGTCGTTAATATCGTCGTTATTATCGTCGTTAATATCGTCGTTAATATCGTCATTATCATCGTTGTTATCGTCCTTATTATCCTCATAATTATCGTCGTTATTTTGTCATAATCATCGTCGTTAATGTCGTCGTTATTATCGTCATTATCTACGTTGTTATCGTCATAAATATCATCGATAATATTGTCGTTATTATTGTCATTATCTTCTTTTTATCGTCGTTATTAACGTCGTTATTATCGTCGTTAATATCGTCGTTAATATCGTCATTATCATCGTTGTTATCGTCCTTATCATCCTCATAATTATCGTCGTTAATATCGTCGTTATTTTGTCATAATCATCGTCGTTAATGTCGTCGTTATTATCGTCATTATCTACGTTGTTATCGTCATAAATATCATCGTTAATATCGTCGTTATTATTGTCATTATCTTCTTTTTATCGTCGTTAATATCGTCGTTATTATCGTCGTTAATATCGTCGTTAATATCGTCATTATCATCGTTGTTATCGTCCTTATTATCCTCATAATTATCGTCGTTAATATCGTCGTTATTTTGTCATAATCATCGTCGTTAATGTCGTCGTTATTATCGTCATTATCTTCGTTGTTATCGTCATAATTATCATCGTTAATATCGTCGTTATTATTGTCATTATCTTCTTTTTATCGTCGTTATTATCGTCGTTAATATCGTCTTTATTATCGTCGTTATTATCGTCGTTAATATCGTCGTTAATATCGTCATTATCATCGTTGTTATCGTCCTTATCATCCTCATAATTATCGTCGTTAATATCGTCGTTATTTTGTCATAATCATCGTCGTTAATGTCGTCGTTATTATCGTCATTATCATCGTTGTTATCGTCCTTATCATCCTCATAATTATCGTCGTTAATATCGTCGTTATTTTGTCATAATCATCGTCGTTAATGTCGTCGTTATTATCGTCATTATCTACGTTGTTATCGTCATAAATATCATCGTTAATATCGTCGTTATTATTGTCATTATTTTTTTTTTATCGTCGTTATTATCGTCGTTAATATCGTCGTTATTATCGTCGTTAATATCGTCGTTAATATCGTCATTATCATCGTTGTTATCGTCCTTATCATCCTCATAATTATCGTCGTTAATATCGTCGTTATTTTGTCATAAACATCGTCGCTAATGTCGTCGTTATTATCGTCATTATCTTCGTTGTTATCGTCATAATTATCATCGTTAACATCGTCGTTATTATTGTCATTATCTTCTTTTTATCGTCGTTATTATCGTCGTTAATATCGTCTTTATTATCGTCGTTATTATCGTCGTTAATATCGTCGTTAATATCGTCATTATCATCGTTGTTATCGTCCTTATCATCCTCATAATTATCGTCGTTAATATCGTCGTTATTTTGTCATAATCATCGTCGTTAATGTCGTCGTTATTATCGTCATTATCTACGTTGTTATCGTCATAAATATCATCGATAATATCGTCGTTATTATTGTCATTATCTTCTTTTTATCGTCGTTATTAACGTCGTTATTATCGTCGTTAATATCGTCGTTAATATCGTCATTATCATCGTTGTTATCGTCCTTATTATCCTCATAATTATCGTCGTTAATATCGTCGTTATTTTGTCATAAACATCGTCGCTAATGTCGTCGTTATTATCGTCATTATCATCGTTGTTATCGTCCTTATCATCCTCATAATTATCGTCGTTAATATCGTCGTTATTTTGTCATAATCATCGTCGTTAATGTCTTCGTTATTATCGTCATTATCTTCGTTGTTATGGACGTCATTATCCTCATAATTATCGTCGTTAATATCGTCGTTATTTTGTCATAATCATCGTCGTTAATGTCGTCGTTATTATCGTCATTATCATCGTTGTTATCGTCCTTATCATCCTCATAATTATCGTCGTTATTATCGTCGTTATTTTGTCATAATCATCGTCGTTAATGTCGTCGTTATTATCGTCATTATCTACGTTGTTATCGTCATAAATATCATCGATAATATCGTCGTTATTATTGTCATTATTTTCTTTTTATCGTCGTTATTAACGTCGTTATTATCGTCGTTAATATCGTCGTTAATATCGTCATTATCATCGTTGTTATCGTCCTTATTATCCTCATAATTATCGTCGTTAATATCGTCCTTATTTTGTCATAAACATCGTCGCTAATGTCGTCGTTATTATCGTCATTATCATCGTTGTTATCGTCCTTATCATCCTCATAATTATCGTCGTTAATAACGTCGTTATTTTGTCATAATCATGGTTGTTAATGTCGTCGTTATTATCGTCATTATCTTCGTTGTTATCGTCATAATTATCATCGTCAATATCGTCGTTATTATTGTCATTATCTTCTTTTTATCGTCGTTATTATCGTCGTTAATATCGTCTTTATTATCGTCGTTATTATCGTCGTTAATATCGTCGTTATTATTGTCATTATCTTCTTTTTATCGTCGTTATTATCGTCGTTAGTATCGTCGTTATTATCGTCGTTATTATCGTCGTTAATATCGTCGTTAATATCGTCATTATCATCGTTGTTATCGTCCTTATTATCCTCATAATTATCGTCGTTAATATCGTCGTTATTTTGTCACAATCATCGTCGTTAATATCGTCGTTATTTTGTCATAATCATCGTCGTTAATGTCGTCGTTATTATCGTCATTATCTTCGTTGTTATCGTCATAATTATCATCGTTAATATCGTCGTTATTATTGTCATTATCTTCTTTTTTCGTCGTTATTATCGTCGTTAATATCGTCTTTATTATCGTCGTTATTATCGTCGTTATTATCGCCGTTAATATCGTCATTAATATCGTCATTATCATCGTTGTTATCGTCCTTATTATCCTCATAATTATCGTCGTTAATATCGTCGTTATTTTGTCATAATCATCGTCGTTAATGTCGTCGTTATTATCGTCATTATCATCGTTGTTATCGTCCTTATCATCCTCATAATTATCGTCGTTAATATCGTCGTTATTTTGTCATAATCATCGTCGTTAATGTCGTCGTTATTATCGTCATTATCATCGTTGTTATCGTCCTTATCATCCTCATAATTATCGTCGTTAATATCGTCGTTATTTTGTCATAATCATCGTCGTTAATGTCGTCGTTATTATCGTCATTATCTACGTTGTTATCGTCATAAATATCATCGATAATATCGTCGTTATTATTGTCATTATCTTCTTTTTATCGTCGTTATTAACGTCGTTATTATCGTCGTTAATATCGTCGTTAATATCGTCATTATCATCGTTGTTATCGTCCTAATCATCCTCATAATTATCGTCGTTAATATCGTCGTTATTTTGTCATAATCATCGTCGTTAATGTCGTCGTTATTATCGTCATTATCATCGTTGTTATCATCCTTATCATCCTCATAATTATCGTCGTTAATATCGTCGTTATTTTGTCATAATCATCGACGTTAATGTCGTCGTTATTATCGTCATTATCTTCGTTGTTATCGTCATATTTATCATCGTTAATATCGTCGTTATTATTGTCATTATCTTCTTTTTATCGTCGTTATTATCGTCGTTAATATCGTCTTTATTATCGTCGTTATTATCGTCGTTAATATCGTCGTTATTATTGTCATTATCTTTTTTTTATCGTCGTTATTATCGTCGTTAATATCGTCGTTATTATCGTCGTTAATATCGTCGTTAATATCGTCATTGCTATCGTTGTAATCGTCGTTATTATCCTCATAATTATCGTCGTTAATATCGTCATTATCTTCGCTGTTATCGTCATACTTATCATCGTTAATATCGTCGTTATTATTGTCATTATCTTCTTTTTATCGTCGTTATTATCATCGTTAATATCGTCGTTACTATCGTCGTTATTATCGTCGTTATTATCGTCGTTAATATCGTCGTTAATATCGTCATTATCATCGTTGTTATCGTCCTTATCATCCTCATAATTATTATCGTTAATATCGTCGTTATTTTGTCATAAACATCGTCGTTAATATCGTCGTTATTATCGTCATTATCATCGTTGTTATCGTCCTTATCATCCTCATAATTATCGTCGTTATTTTGTCATAATCATCGTCGTTAATGTCGTCGTTATTATCGTCATTATCTACGTTGTTATCGTCATAAATATCATCGATAATATCGTCGTTATTATTGTCATTATCTTCTTTTTATCGTCGTTATTATCGTCGTTATTATCGTCGTTATTATCGTCGTTATTATCGTCGTTAATATCGTCGTTAATATCGTCATTATCATCGTTGTTATCGTCCTTATTATCCTCATAATTATCGTCGTTAATATCGTCGTTATTTTGTCATAATCATCGTCGTTAATGTCGTCGTTATTATCGTCATTATCTTCGTTGTTATCGTCCTTATTATCCTCATAATTATCGTCGTTAATATCGTCGTTATTTTGTCATAATCATCGTCGTTAATGACGTCGATATTATCGTCATTATCTTCGTTGTTATCGTCGTTATTATCGTCATTATCGTCGTTTTTATCATCATAATTATAGTCGTTATTATCGTCGTTAATATCGTCATTGTCATCGTTGTTATCGTCCTTATTATCCTCATAATTATCGTCGTTAATATCGTCGTTATTTTGTCATAATCATCGTCGTTAATGTCGTCGTTATTATCGTCATTATCTACGTTGTTATCGTCATAAATATCATCGTTAATATCGTCGTTATTATTGTCATTATCTTCTTTTTATCGTCGTTATTATCGTCGTTAATATCGTCGTTATTATCGTCGTTATTATCGTCGTTAATATCGTCGTTAATATCGTCATTATCATCGTTGTTATCGTCCTTATTATCCTCATAATTATCGTCGTTAATATCGTCGTTATTTTGTCATAATCATCGTCGTTAATGTCGTCGTTATTATCGTCATTATCTCCGTTGTTATCGTCATAAATATCATCGTTAATATCGTCGTTATTATTGTCATTATCTTCTTTTTATCGTCGTTAATATCGTCGTTAATATCGTCATTATAATCGTTGTTATCGTCCTTATTAATCCACATAATTATCGCTGTTAATGTCGTCGTTATTATCGTCATTATCATCGTTGTTATCGTCCTTATCATCCTCATAATTATCGTCGTTAATATCGTCGTTATTTTGTCATAATCATCGTCGTTAATGTCGTCGATATTATCGTCATTATCTTCGTTGTTATCGTCGTTATTATCGTCGTTAATATCGTCGTTATTTTGTCATAATCATCGTCGTTAATATCTTCTTTAATATCGTCATTATCATCGTTGTTATCGTCCTTATTATCCTCATAATTATCGTCGTTAATATCGTCGTTATTTTGTCATAATCATCGTCGTTAATGTCGTCGTTATTATCGTCATTATCTTCGTTGTTATCGTCATAAATATCATCGTTAATATCGTCGTTATTATTGTCATTATCTTCTTTTTATCGTCGTTATTATCGTCGTTATTATCGTCGTTATTATCGTCGTTATTATCGTCGTTAATATCGTCGTTAATATCGTCATTATCATCGTTGTTATCGTCCTTATTATCCTCATAATTATCGTCGTTAATATCGTCGTTATTTTGTCATAATCATCGTCGTTAATGTCGTCGTTATTATCGTCATTATCTCCGTTGTTATCGTCATAAATATCATCGTTAATATCGTCGTTATTATTGTCATTATCTTCTTTTTATCGTCGTTAATATCGTCGTTAATATCGTCATTATAATCGTTGTTATCGTCCTTATTAATCCACATAATTATCGCTGTTAATGTCGTCGTTATTATCGTCATTATCATCGTTGTTATCGTCCTTATCATCCTCATAATTATCGTCGTTAATATCGTCGTTATTTTGACATAATCATCGTCGTTAATGTCGTCGATATTATCGTCATTATCTTCGTTGTTATCGTCGTTATTATCGTCGTTAATATCGTCGTTATTTTGTCATAATCATCGTCGTTAATAACGTCGTTAATATCGTCATTATCATCGTTGTTATCGTCCTTATTATCCTCATAATTATCGTCGTTAATATCGTCGTTATTTTGTCATAATCATCGTCGTTAATGTCGTCGATATTATCGTCATTATCTTCGTTGTTATCGTCGTTATTATCGTCGTTAATATCGTCGTTATTATCGTCATTATCGTCGTTTTTATCATCATAATTATAGTCGTTATTATCGTCGTTAATATCGTCATTGTCATCGTTGTTATCGTCCTTATTATCCACATAATTATCGTCGTTAATATCGTCGTTATTTTGTCATAATCATCGTCGTTAATGTCGTCGTTATTATCGTCATTATCTACGTTTTTATCGTCATAAATATCATCGTTAATATCGTCGTTATTATTGTCATTATCTTCTTTTTATCGTCGTTATTATCGTCGTTAATATCATCGTTATTATCGTCGTTATTATCGTCGTTAATATCGTCGTTAATATCGTCATTATCATCGTTGTAATCGTCCTTATTATCCTCATAATTATCGTCGTTAATATCGTCGTTATTTTGTCATAATCATCGTCGTTAATGTCGTCGTTATTATCGTCATTATCGTCCTTATTATCCTCATAATTATCGTCGTTAATATCGTCGTTATTATTGTCATTATCTTCTTTTTATCGTCGTTAATATCGTCGTTAATATCGTCATTATAATCGTTGTTATCGTCCTTATTAATCCACATAATTATCGCTGTTAATGTCGTCGTTATTATCGTCATTATCATCGTTGTTATCGTCCTTATCATCCTCATAATTATCGTCGTTAATATCGTCGTTATTTTGTCATAATCATCGTCGTTAATGTCGTCGATATTATCGTCATTATCTTCGTTGTTATCGTCGTTATTATCGTCGTTAATATCGTCGTTATTTTGTCATAATCATCGTCGTTAATAACGTCGTTAATATCGTCATTATCATCGTTGTTATCGTCCTTATTATCCTCATAATTATCGTCGTTAATATCGTCGTTATTTTGTCATAATCATCGTCGTTAATGTCGTCGATATTATCGTCATTATCTTCGTTGTTATCGTCGTTATTATCGTCGTTAATATCGTCGTTATTATCGTCATTATCGTCGTTTTTATCATCATAATTATAGTCGTTATTATCGTCGTTAATATCGTCATTGTCATCGTTGTTATCGTCCTTATTATCCACATAATTATCGTCGTTAATATCGTCGTTATTTTGTCATAATCATCGTCGTTAATGTCGTCGTTATTATCGTCATTATCTACGTTGTTATCGTCATAAATATCATCGTTAATATCGTCGTTATTATTGTCATTATCTTCTTTTTATCGTCGTTATTATCGTCGTTAATATCGTCGTTATTATCGTCGTTATTATCGTCGTTAATATCGTCGTTAATATCGTCATTATCATCGTTGTAATCGTCCTTATTATCCTCATAATTATCGTCGTTAATATCGTCGTTATTTTGTCATAATCATCGTCGTTAATGTCGTCGTTATTATCGTCATTATCGTCCTTATTATCCTCATAATTATCGTCGTTAATATCGTCGTTATTTTGTCATAATCATCGTCGTTAATGTCGTCGATATTATCGTCATTATCTTCGTTGTTATCGTCGTTATTATCGTCGTTAATATCGTCGTTATTATCGTCATTATCGTCGTTTTTATCATTATAATTATAGTCGTTATTATCGTCGTTAATATCGTCATTGTCATCGTTGTTATCGTCCTTATTATCCTCATAATTATCGTCGTTAATATCGTCGTTATTTTGTCATAATCATCGTCGTTAATGTCGTCGTTATTATCGTCATTATCTACGTTGTTATCGTCCTTATTATCCTCATAATTATCGTCGTTAATATTGTCGTTATTTTGTCATAATCATCGTCGTTAATATCGTCGTTAATATCGTCATTATCAGCGTTGTTATCGTCCTTATTATCCTCATAATTATCGTCGTTAATATGGTCGTTATTTTGTCATAATCATCGTCGTTAATTTCGTCGATATTATCGTCATTATCTTCGTTGTTATCGTCGTTATTATCGTCGTTATTATCGTTATTATCGTCGTTCTTATCATCATCATTATAGTCGTTATTATCGTCGTTAATATCGTCATTGTCATAGTTGTTATCGTCCTTATTATCCTCATAATTATCGTCGTTAATATCGTCGTTATTTTGTCATAATCATCGTCGTTAATGTCGTCGTTATTATCGTCATTATCTACGTTGTTATCGTCATAAATATCATCGTTAATATCGACGTTATTATTGTCATTATCTTCTTTTTATCGTCGTTAATATCGTCGTTATTATCGTCGTTATTATCGTCGTTAATATCGTCGTTAATATCGTCATTATCATCGTTGTTATCGTCCTTATTATCCTCATAATTATCGTCGTTAATATCGTCGTTATTTTGTCATAATCATCGTCGTTAATGTCGTCGTTATTATCGTCATTATCTCCGTTGTTATCGTCATAAATATCATCGTTAATATCGTCGTTATTATTGTCATTTTCTTCTTTTTATCATCGTTAATATCTTCGTTAATATCGTCATTATAATCGTTGTTATCGTCCTTATTAATCCACATAATTATCGCTGTTAATGTCGTCGTTATTATCGTCATTATCATCGTTGTTATCGTCCTTATCATCCTCATAATTATCGTCGTTAATATCGTCGTTATTTTCTCATAATCATCGTCGTTAATGTCGTCGATATTATCGTCATTATCTTCGTTGTTATCGTCGTTATTATCTTCGTTAATATCGCCGTTATTATCGTCATTATCGTCGTTTTTAACATCATAATTATAGTCGTTATTATCGTCGTTAATATCGTCATTGTCATCGTTGTTATCGTCCTTATTATCCTCATAATTATCGTCGTTAATATCGTCGTTAATGTCGTCGTTATTATCGTCATTATCTACGTTGTTAACGTCATAAATATCATCGTTAATATCGTCGTTATTATTGTCATTATCTTCTTTTTATCGTCGTTATTATCGTCGTTAATATCGTCGTTATTATCGTCGTTATTATCGTCGTTAATATCGTCGTTAATATCGTCATTATCATCGTTGTTATCGTCCTTATCATCCTCATAATTATCGTCGTTAATATCGTCGTTATTTTGTCATAATCATCGTCGTTAATGTCGTCGATATTATCGTCATTATCTTCGTTGTTATCGTCGTTATGGTCGTCGTTAATATCGTCGTTATTATCGTCATTATCGTCGTTTTTATAATCATAATTATAGTCGTTATTATCGTCGTTAATATCGTCATTGTCATCGTTGTTATCGTCCTTATTATCCTCATAATTATCGTCGTTAATATCGTCGTTATTTTGTCATAATCATCGTCGTTAATGTCGTCGTTATTATCGTCATTATCTACGTTGTTATCGTCATAAATATCATCGTTAATATCGTCGTTATTATTGTCATTATCTTCTTTTTATCGTCGTTATTATCGTCGTTAATATCGTCGTTATTATCGTCGTTATTATCGTCGTTAATTACGTCGTTAATATCGTCATTATCATCGTTGTTATCGTCCTTATTATCCTCATAATTATCGTCGTTAATATCGTCGTTATTTTGTCATAAACATCGTCCTTAATATCGTCGTTATTATCGTCATTATCATCGTTGTTATCGTCCTTATCATCCTTATAATTATCGTCGTTAATATCGTCGTTATTTTGTCATAATCATCGTCGTTAATGTCCTCGTTATTATCGTCATTATCTACGTTGTTATCGTCATAAATATCATCGTTAATATCGTCGTTATTATTGTCATTATTTTCTTTTTATCGTCGTTATTATCGTCGTTAATATCGTCGTTATTATCGTCGTTATTATCGACGTTAATATCGTCGTTATTATCGTCATTATCATCGTTGTTATCGTCCTTATTATCCTCATAATTATCGTCGTTAATATCGTCGTTATTTTGTCATAATCATCGTCGTTAATGTCGTCGTTAATATCGTCATTATCATCGTTGTTATCGTCCTTATTATCCTCATAATTATCGTCGTTAATATCATCGTTATTTTGTCATAATCATCGTCGTTAATTTCGTCGTTATTATCGTCATTTTCTTCGTTGTTATCGTCCTTATTAATCCACATAATTATCGCTGTTAATGTCGTCGTAATTATCGTCATTATCATCGTTGTTATCGTCCTTATCATCCTCATAATTATCGTCGTTAATATCGTCGTTATTTTGTCATAATCATCGTCGTTAATGTCGTCGATATTATCGTCATTATCTTCGTTGTTATCGTCGTTATTATCGTCGTTAATATCGTCGTTATTATCGTCATTATCGTCGTTTTTATCATCATAATTATAGTCGTCATAAACATCGTCCTTAATATCGTCGTTATTATCGTCATTATCATCGTTGTTATCGTCCTTATCATCCTCATAATTATCGTCGTTAATATCGTCGTTATTTTGTCATAATCATCGTCGTTAATGTCCTCGTTATTATCGTCATTATCTACGTTGTTATCGTCATAAATATCATCGTTAATATCGTCGTTATTATTGTCATTATCTTCTTTTTATCGTCGTTATTATCGTCGTTAATATCGTCGTTATTATCGTCGTTATTATCGTCGTTAATATCGTCGTTATTATCGTCATTATCATCGTTGTTATCGTCCTTATTATCCTCATAATTATCGTCGTTAATATCGTCGTTATTTTGTCATAATCATCGTCGTTAATGTCGTCGTTAATATCGTCATTATCATCGTTGTTATCGTCCTTATTATCCTCATAATTATCGTCGTTAATATCGTCGTTATTTTGTCATAATCATCGTCGTTAATGTCGTCGTTATTATCGTCATTTTCTTCGTTGTTATCGTCGTTATTATCGTCGATAATATCGTCGTTATTATCGTCGTTATTATCGTCGTTAATATCGTCGTTAATATCGTCATTATAATCGTTGTTATCGTCCTTATCATCCTCATAATTATCGTCGTTAATATCGTCGTTATTTTGTCACAATCATCGTCGTTAATGTCGTCGTTATTATCGTCATTATCATCGTTGTTATCGTCCTTATCATCCTCATAATTATCGTCGTTAATATCGTCGTTATTTTGTCATAATCATCGTCGTTAATGTCGTCGATATTATCGTCATTATCTTCGTTGTTATCGTCGTTATTATCGTCGTTAATATCGTCGTTATTATCGTCATTATCGTCGTTTTTATCATCATAATTATAGTCGTTATTATCGTCGTTAATATCGTCATTGTCATCGTTGTTATCGTCCTTATTATCCTCATAATTATCGTCGTTAATATCGTCGCTATTTTGTCATAATCATCGTCGTTAATGTCGTCGTTATTATCGTCATTATCTCCGTTGTTATCGTCATAAATATCATCGTTAATATCGTCGTTATTATTGTCATTATCTTCTTTTTATCGTCGTTAATATCGTCGTTAATATCGTCATTATAATCGTTGATATCGTCCTTATTAATCCACATAATTATCGCTGTTATTGTCGTCGTTATTATCGTCATTATCATCGTTGTTATCGTCCTTATCATCCTCATAATTATCGTCGTTAATATCGTCGTTATTTTGTCATAATCATCGTCGTTAATGTCGTCGATATTATAGTCATTATCTACGTTGTTACCGTCGTTATTATCGTCGTTAATATCGTAGTTATTATCGTCATTATCGTCGTTTTTATCATCATAATTATAGTCGTTATTATCGTCGTTAATATCGTCATTGTCATCGTTGTTATCGTCCTTATCATCCTCATAATTATCGTCGTTAATATCGTCGTTATTTTGTCATAATCATCGTCGTTAATGTCGTCGATATTATCGTCATTATCTTCGTTGTTATCGTCATAAATATCATCGTTAATATCGTCGTTATTATTGTCATTATCTTCTTTTTATCGTCGTTAATATCGTCGTTAATATCGTCATTATAATCGTTGTTATCGTCCTTATTAATCCACATAATTATCGCTGTTAATGTCGTCGTTATTATCGTCATTATCATCGTTGTTATCGTCCTTATCATTCTCATAATTATCGTCGTTAATATCGTCGTTATTTTGTCATAATCATCGTCGTTAATGTCGTCGATATTATCGTCATTATCTTCGTTGTTATCGTCGTTATTATCGTCGTTAATATCGTCGTTATTATCGTCATTATCGTCGTTTTTATCATCATAATTATAGTCGTTATTATCGTCGTTAATATCGTCATTGTCATCGTTGTTATCGTCCTTATTATCCTCATAATTATCGTCGTTAATATCGTCGTTATTTTGTCATTATCATCGTCGTTAATGTCGTCGTTATTATCGTCATTATCTACGTTGTTATCGTCATAAATATCATCGTTAATATCGTCGTTATTATTGTCATTATCTTCTTTTTATCGTCGTTATTATCGTCGTTAATATCGTCGTTATTATCGTCGTTATTATCGTCGTTAATTACGTCGTTAATATCGTCATTATCATCGTTGTTATCGTCCTTATTATCCTCATAATTATCGTCGTTAATATCGTCGTTATTTTGTCATAAACATCGTCCTTAATATCGTCGTTATTATCGTCATTATCATCGTTGTTATCGTCCTTATCATCCTCATAATTATCGTCGTTAATATCGTCGTTATTTTGTCATAATCATCGTCGTTAATGTCCTCGTTATTATCGTCATTATCTACGTTGTTATCGTCATAAATATCATCGTTAATATCGTCGTTATTATTGTCATTATCTTCTTTTTATCGTCGTTATTATCGTCGTTAATATCGTCGTTATTATCGTCGTTATTATCGTCGTTAATATCGTCGTTATTATAGTCATTATCATCGTTGTTATCGTCCTTATTATCCTCATAATTATCGTCGTTAATATCGTCGTTATTTTATCATAATCATCGTCGTTAATGTCGTCGTTAATATCGTCATTATCATCGTTGTTATCGTCCTTATTATCCTCATAATTATCGTCGTTAATATCGTCGTTATTTTGTCATAATCATCGTCGTTAATGTCGTCGTTATTATCGTCATTTTCTTCGTTGTTATCGTCCTTATTAATCCACATAATTATCGCTGTTAATGTCGTCGTAATTATCGTCATTATCATCGTTGTTATCGTCCTTATCATCCTCATAATTATCGTCGTTAATATCGTCGTTATTTTGTCATAATCATCGTCGTTAATTTCGTCGATATTATCGTCATTATCTTCGTTGTTATCGTCGTTATTATCGTCGTTAATATCGTCGTTATTATCGTCATTATCGTCGTTTTTATCATCATAATTATAGTCGTTATTATCGTCGTTAATATCGTCATTGTCATCGTTGTTATCGTCCTTATCATCCTCATAATTATCGTCGTTAATATCGTCGTTATTTTGTCATAATCATCGTCGTTAATGTCGTCGTTATTATCGTCATTATCTAAGTTGTTATCGTCATAAATATCATCGTTAATATCGTCGTTATTATTGACATTATCTTCTTTTTATCGTCGTTAATATCGTCGTTATTATCGTCGTTATTATCGTCGTTAATATCGTCGTTATTTTGTCATAAACATCGTCGTTAATGTCGTCGTTATTATCGTCATTATCTACGTTGTTATCGTCATAAATATCATCGTTAATATCGTCGTTATTATTGTCATTATCTTCTTTTTATCGTCGTTATTATCGTCGTTAATATCGTCGTTATTATCGTCGTTATTATCGTCGTTAATATCGTTGTTATTATCGTCATTATCATCGTTGTTATCGTCCTTATTATCCTCATAATTATCGTCGTTAATATCGTCGTTATTTTGTCATAATCATCGTCGTTAATGTCGTCGTTAATATCGTCATTATCATCGTTGTTATCGTCCTTATTATCCTCATAATTATCGTCGTTAATATCGTCGTTATTTTGTCATAATCATCGTCGTTAATGTCGTCGTTATTATCGTCATTGTCTTCGTTGTTATCGTCCTTATTAATCCACATAATTATCGCTGTTAATATCGTCGTTATTATCGTCATTATCATCGTTGTTATCGTCCTTATCATCCTCATAATTATCGTCGTTAATATCGTCGTTATTTTGTCATAATCATCGTCGTTAATGTCGTCGATATTATCGTCATTATCTTCGTTGTTATCGTCGTTGTTATCGTCCTTATTATCCTCATAATTATCGTCGTTAATATCGTCGTTATTTTGTCATAATCATCGTCGTTATTATCGTCGTTAATATCGTCATTGTCATCGTTGTTATCGTCCTTATTATCCTCATAATTATCGTCGTTAATATCGTCGTTATTTTGTCATAATCATCGTCGTTAATGTCGTCGTTATTATGGTCATTATCTACGTTGTTATCGTCATAAATATCATCGTTAATATCGTCGTTATTATTGTCATTATCTTCTTTTTATCGTCGTTATTATCGTCGTTAATATCGTCGTTATTATCGTCGTTATTATCGTCGTTAATATCGTCGTTAATAACGTCATTATCATCGTTGTTATCGTCCTTATCATCCTCATAATTATTATCGTTAATATCGTCGTTATTTTGTCATAAACATCGTCGTTAATATCGTCGTTATTATCGTCATTATCATCGTTGTTATCGTCCTTATCATCCTCATAATTATCGTCGTTAATATCGTCGTTATTTTGTCATAATCATCGTCGTTAATGTCGTCGTTATTATCGTCATTATCTACGTTGTTATCGTCATAAATATCATCGTTAATATCGTCGTTATTATTGTCATTATCTACTTTTTATCGTCGTTATTATCGTCGTTAATATCGTCGTTATTATCGTCGTTAATATCGTCGTTAATATCGTCATTATCATCGTTGTTATCGTTCTTATTATCCTCATAATTATCGTCGTTAATATCGTCGTTATTTTGTCATAATCATCGTCGTTAATGTCGTCGATATTATCGTCATTATCTTCGTTGTTATCGTCGTTATTATCGTCGTTAATATCGTCGTTATTATCGTCATTATCGTCGTTTTTATCATCATAATTATAGTCGTTATTATCGTCGTTAATATCGTCATTGTCATCGTTGTTATCGTCCTTATTATCCTCATAATTATCGTCGTTAATATCGTCGTTATTTTGTCATAATCATCGACGTTAATGTCGTCGTTATTATCGTCATTATCTCCGTTGTTATCGTCATAAATATCATCGTTAATATCGTCGTTATTATTGTCATTATCTTCTTTTTATCGTCGTTAATATCGTCGTTAATATTGTCATTATAATCGTTGTTATCGTCCTTATTATCCTCATAATTATCGTCGTTATTATCGTCGTTAATATCGTCGTTAATATCGTCATTATCATCGTTGTTATCGTCCTTATTATCCTCATAATTATCGTCGTTAATATCGTCGTTATTTTGTCATAATCATCGTCGTTAATGTCGTCGTTATTATCGTCATTATCTTCGTTGTTATCGTCCTTATTATCCTCATAATTATCGTCGTTAATATCTTCGTTAATGTCGTCGATATTATCGTCATTATCTTCGTTGTTATCGTCGTTATTATCGTCGTTAATATCGTCGTTATTATCGTCATTATCGTCGTTTTTATCATCATAATTATAGTCGTTATTATCGTCGTTAATATCGTCATTGTCATCGTTGTTATCGTCCTTATTATCCTCATAATTATCGTCGTTAATATCGTCGTTATTTTGTCATAAACATCGTCGTCAATGTCGTCGTTATTATCGTCATTATATACGTTGTTATCGTCATAAATATCATCGTTAATATCGTCGTTATTATTGTCATTATCTTCTTTTTATCGTCGTTATTATCGTCGTTAATATCGTCGTTATTTTGTCATAATCATCGTCGTTAATGTCGTCGTTATTATCGTCATTATCTACGTTGTTATCGTCCTTATTATCCTCATAATTATCGTCGTTATTATCGTCGTTAATATCGTCGTTAATATCGTCATTATCATCGTTGTTATCGTCCTTATTATCCTCATAATTTTCGTCGTTAATATCGTCGTTATTTTGTCATAATCATCGTCGTTAATGTCGTCGTTATTATCGTCATTATCTACGTTGTTATCGTCCTTATTATCCTCATAATTATCGTCGTTAATATTGTCGTTATTTTGTCATAATCATCGTCGTTAATATCGTTGTTAATATCGTCATTATCAGCGTTGTTATCGTCCTTATTATCCTCATAATTATCGTCGTTAATATCGTCGTTATTTTGTCATAATCATCGTCGTTTATGTCGTCGATATTATCGTCATTATCTTCGTTGTTATCGTCGTTATTATCGTCGTTATTATCGTCATTATCGTCGTTTTTATCATCATCATTATAGTCATTATTATCGTCGTTAATATCGTCATTGTCATCGTTGTTATCGTCCTTATTATCCTCATAATTATCGTCGTTAATATCGTCGTTATTTTGTCATAATCATCGTCGTTAATGTCGTCGTTATTATCGTCATTATCTACGTTGTTATCGTCATAAATATCATCGTTAATATCGTCGTTATTATTGTCATTATCTTCTTTTTATCGTCGTTATTATCGTCGTTAATATCGTCGTTATTATCGTCGTTATTATCGCCGTTAATATCGACGTTAATATCGTCATTATCTTCGTTGTTATCGTCGTTATTATCGTCGTTATTATCGTCATTATCGTCGTTTTTATCATCATCATTATAGTCGTTATTATCGTCGTTAATATCGTCATTGTCATCGTTGTTATCGTCCTTATTATCCTCAAAATTATCGTCGTTAATATCGTCGTTATTTTGTCATAATCATCGTCGTTAATGTCGTCGTTATTATCGTCATTATCTACGTTGTTATCGTCATAAATATCATCGTTAATATCGTCGTTATTATTGTCATTATCTTCTTTTTATCGTCGTTATTATCGTCGTTAATATCGTCGTTATTATCGTCGTTATTATCGTCGTTATTATCGTCGTTAATATCGTCGTTAATATCGTCATTGTCATCGTTGTTATCGTCCTTATCATCCTCATAATTATCGTCGTTAATATCGTCGTTATTTTGTCATAATCATCGTCGTTAATGTCGTCGTTATTATCGTCATTATCTACGTTGTTATCGTCATAAATATCATCGTTAATATCGTCGTTATTATTGTCATTATCTTCTTTTTATCGTCGTTAATATCGTCGTTATTATCGTCGTTATTATCGTCGTTAATATCGTCGTTAATATCGTCATTATCATCGTTGTTATCGTTCTTATTATCCTCATAATTATCGTCGTTAATATCGTCGTTATTTTGTCATAATCATCGTCGTTAATGTCGTCGATATTATCGTCATTATCTTCGTTGTTATCGTCGTTATTATCGTCGTTAATATCGTCGTTATTATCGTCATTATCGTCGTTTTTATCATCATAATTATAGTCGTTATTATCGTCGTTAATATCGTCATTGTCATCGTTGTTATCGTCCTTATTATCCTCATAATTATCGTCGTTAATATCGTCGTTATTTTGTCATAATCATCGACGTTAATGTCGTCGTTATTATCGTCATTATCTACGTTGTTATCGTCATAAATATCATCGTTAATATCGTCGTTATTATTGTCATTATCTTCTTTTTATCGTCGTTATTATCGTCGTTGATATCGTCGTTATTATCGTCGTTATTATCGTCGTTAATATCGTCGTTAATATCGTCATTATCATCGTTGTTATCGTCCTTATTATCCTCATAATTATCGTCGTTAATATCGTCGTTATTTTGTCATAATCATCGTCGTTAATGTCGTCGTTATTATCGTCATTATCTCCGTTGTTATCGTCATAAATATCATCGTTAATATCGTCGTTATTATTGTCATTATCTTCTTTTTATCGTCGTTAATATCGTCGTTAATATTGTCATTATAATCGTTGTTATCGTCCTTATTATCCTCATAATTATCGTCGTTATTATCGTCGTTAATATCGTCGTTAATATCGTCATTATCATCGTTGTTATCGTCCTTATTATCCTCATAATTATCGTCGTTAATATCGTCGTTATTTTGTCATAATCATCGTCGTTAATGTCGTCGTTATTATCGTCATTATCTTCGTTGTTATCGTCCTTATTATCCTCATAATTATCGTCGTTAATATCGTCGTTAATGTCGTCGATATTATCGTCATTATCTTCGTTGTTATCGTCGTTATTATCGTCGTTAATATCGTCGTTATTATCGTCATTATCGTCGTTTTTATCATCATAATTATAGTCGTTATTATCGTCGTTAATATCGTCATTGTCATCGTTGTTATCGTCCTTATTATCCTCATAATTATCGTCGTTAATATCGTCGTTATTTTGTCATAAACATCGTCGTCAATGTCGTCGTTATTATCGTCATTATATACGTTGTTATCGTCATAAATATCATCGTTAATATCGTCGTTATTATTGTCATTATCTTCTTTTTATCGTCGTTATTATCGTCGTTAATATCGTCGTTATTTTGTCATAATCATCGTCGTTAATGTCGTCGTTATTATCGTCATTATCTACGTTGTTATCGTCCTTATTATCCTCATAATTATCGTCGTTATTATCGTCGTTAATATCGTCGTTAATATCGTCATTATCATCGTTGTTATCGTCCTTATTATCCTCATAATTTTCGTCGTTAATATCGTCGTTATTTTGTCATAATCATCGTCGTTAATGTCGTCGTTATTATCGTCATTATCTACGTTGTTATCGTCCTTATTATCCTCATAATTATCGTCGTTAATATTGTCGTTATTTTGTCATAATCATCGTCGTTAATATCGTTGTTAATATCGTCATTATCAGCGTTGTTATCGTCCTTATTATCCTCATAATTATCGTCGTTAATATCGTCGTTATTTTGTCATAATCATCGTCGTTTATGTCGTCGATATTATCGTCATTATCTTCGTTGTTATCGTCGTTATTATCGTCGTTATTATCGTCATTATCGTCGTTTTTATCATCATCATTATAGTCGTTATTATCGTCGTTAATATCGTCATTGTCATCGTTGTTATCGTCCTTATTATCCTCATAATTATCGTCGTTAATATCGTCGTTATTTTGTCATAATCATCGTCGTTAATGTCGTCGTTATTATCGTCATTATCTACGTTGTTATCGTCATAAATATCATCGTTAATATCGTCGTTATTATTGTCATTATCTTCTTTTTATCGTCGTTATTATCGTCGTTAATATCGTCGTTATTATCGTCGTTATTATCGTCGTTAATATCGACGTTAATATCGTCATTATCTTCGTTGTTATCGTCGTTATTATCGTCGTTATTATCGTCATTATCGTCGTTTTTATCATCATCATTATAGTCGTTATTATCGTCGTTAATATCGTCATTGTCATCGTTGTTATCGTCCTTATTATCCTCATAATTATCGTCGTTAATATCGTCGTTATTTTGTCATAATCATCGTCGTTAATGTCGTCGTTATTATCGTCATTATCTACGTTGTTATCGTCATAAATATCATCGTTAATATCGTCGTTATTATTGTCATTATCTTCTTTTTATCGTCGTTATTATCGTCGTTAATATCGTCGTTATTATCGTCGTTATTATCGTCGTTAATATCGTCGTTAATATCGTCATTATCATCGTTGTTATCGTCCTTATTATCCTCATAATTATCGTCGTTAATATCGTCGTTATTTTGTCATAATCATCGTCGTTAATGTCGTCGTTATTATCGTCATTATCTCCGTTGTTATCGTCATAAATATCATCGTTAATATCGTCGTTATTATTGTCATTATCTTCTTTTTATCGTCGTTAATATCGTCGTTAATATCGTCATTATAATCGTTGATATCGTCCTTATTAATCCACATAATTATCGCTGTTAATGTCGTCGTTATTATCGTCATTATCATCGTTGTTATCGTCCTTATCATCCTCATAATTATCGTCGTTAATATCGTCGTTATTTTGTCATAATCATCGTCGTTAATGTCGTCGATATTATCGTCATTATCTTCGTTGTTATCGTCGTTATTATCGTCGTTAATATCGTCGTTATTATCGTCATTATCGTCGTTTTTATCATCATAATTATAGTCGTTATTATCGTCGTTAATATCGTCATTGTCATCGTTGTTATCGTCCTTATTATCCTCATAATTATCGTCGTTAATATCGTCGTTATTTTGTCATAATCATCGTCGTTAATGTCGTCGTTATTATCGTCATTATCTACGTTGTTATCGTCATAAATATCATCGTTAATATCGTCGTTATTATTGTCATTATCTTCTTTTTATCGTCGTTATTATCGTCGTTAATATCGTCGTTATTTTGTCATAATCATCGTCGTTAATGTCGTCGTTATTATCGTCATTTTCTTCGTTGTTATCGTCCTTATTAATCCACATAATTATCGCTGTTAATGTCGTCGTAATTATCGTCATTATCATCGTTGTTATCGTCCTTATCATCCTCATAATTATCGTTGTTTATATCGTCGTTATTTTGTCATAATCATCGTCGTTAATGTCGTCGTTATTATCGTCATTATCTACGTTGTTATCGTCATAAATATCATCGTTAATATCGTCGTTATTATTGTCATTATCTTCATTTTATCGTCGTTATTATCGTCGTTAATATCGTCGTAATTATCGTCGTTATTATCGTCGTTAATATCGTCGTTATTATCGTCATTATCGTCGTTTTTATCATCATAATTATAGTCGTTATTATCGTCGTTAATATCGTCATTGTCATCGTTGTTATCGTCCTTATTATCCTCATAATTATCGTCGTTAATATCGTCGTTATTTTGTCATAATCATCGTCGTTAATGTCGTCGTTATTATCGTCATTATCTACGTTGTTATCGTCATAAATATCATCGTTAATATCGTCGTTATTATTGTCATTATCTTCTTTTTATCGTCGTTATTATCGTCGTTAATATCGTCGTTATTTTGTCATAATCATCGTCGTTAATGTCGTCGTTATTATCGTCATTTTCTTCGTTGTTATCGTCCTTATTAATCCACATAATTATCGCTGTTAATATCGTCGTTATTATCGTCATTATCATCGTTGTTATCGTCCTTATCATCCTCATAATTATCGTCGTTAATATCGTCGTTATTTTGTCATAATCATCGTCGTTAATGTCGTCGTTATTATCGTCATTATCTACGTTGTTATCGTCATAAATATCATCGTTAATATCGTCGTTATTATTGTCATTATCTTCTTTTTATCGTCGTTATTATCGTCGTTAATATCGTCGTTATTATCGTCGTTATTATCGTCGTTAATATCGTCGTTAATATCGTCATTATCATCGTTGTTATCGTCCTTATTATCCTCATAATTATCGTCGTTAATATCGTCGTTATTTTGTCATAATCATCGTCGTTAATGTCGTCGATATTATCGTCATTATCTTCGTTGTTATCGTCGTTATTATCGTCGTTAATATCGTCGTTATTATCGTCATTATCGTCGTTTTTATCATCATAATTATAGTCGTTATTATCGTCGTTAATATCGTCATTGTCATCGTTGTTATCGTCCTTATTATCCTCATAATTATCGTCGTTAATATCGTCGTTATTTTGTCATAATCATCGTCGTTAATGTCGTCGTTATTATCGTCATTTTCTTCGTTGTTATCGTCCTTATTAATCCACATAATTATCGCTGTTAATGTCGTCGTAATTATCGTCATTATCATCGTTGTTATCGTCCTTATCATCCTCATAATTATCGTCGTTAATATCATCGTTATTTTGTCATAATCATCGTCGTTAATGTCGTCGTTATTATCGTCATTATCTACGTTGTTATCGTCATAAATATCATCGTTAATATCGTCGTTATTATTGTCATTATCTTCTTTTTATCGTCGTTATTATCGTCGTTAATATCGTCGTTATTATCGTCGTTATTATCGTCGTTAATATCGTCGTTAATATCGTCATTATCATCGTTGTTATCGTCCTTATTATCCTCATAATTATCGTCGTTAATATCGACGTTATTTTGTCATAATCATCGTCGTTAATGTCGTCGATATTATCGTCAAAATCTTCGTTGTTATCGTCGTTATTATCGTCGTTAATATCGTCGTTATTATCGTCATTATCGTCGTTTTTATCATCATAATTATAGTCGTTATTATCGTCGTAAATATCGTCATTGTCATCGTTGTTATCCTCCTTATTATCCTCATAATTATCGTCGTTAATATCGTCGTTATTTTGTCATAATCATCGTCGTTAATGTCGTCGTTATTATCGTCATTATCTACGTTGTTATCGTCATAAATATCTTCGTTAATATCGTCGTTATTATTGTCATTATCTTCTTTTTATCGTCGTTATTATCGTCGTTAATATCGTCGTTATTATCGTCGTTATTATCGTCGTTAATATCGTCGTTAATATCGTCATTATCATCGTTGTTATCGTCCTTATTATCCTCATAATTATCGTCGTTAATATCGTCGTTATTTTGTCATAATCATCGTCGTTAATGTCGTCGTTATTATCGTCATTATCTCCGTTGTTATCGTCATAAATATCATCGTTAATATCGTCGTTATTATTGTCATTATCTTCTTTTTATCGTCGTTAATATCGTCGTTAATATCGTCATTATAATCGTTGTTATCGTCCTTATTAATCCACATAATTATCGCTGTTAATGTCGTCGTTATTATCGTCATTATCATCGTTGTTATCGTCCTTATCATCCTCATAATTATCCTCGTTAATATCGTCGTTATTTTGTCATAATCATCGTCGTTAATGTCGTCGATATTATCGTCAATATCTTCGTTGTTATCGTCGTTATTATCGTCGTTAATATCGTCGTTATTATCGTCATTATCGTCGTTTTTATCATCATAAATATAGTCGTTATTATCGTCGTTAATATCGTCATTGTCATCGTTGTTATCGTCCTTATTATCCTCATAAGTATCGTCGTTAATATCGTCGTTATTTTGTCATAATCATCGTCGTTAATGTCGTCGTTATTATCGTCATTATCTACGTTGTTATCGTCATAAATATCATCGATAATATCGTCGTTATTATTGTCATTATCTTCTTTTATCGTCGTTATTATCGTCGTTAATATCGTCGTTATTATCGTCGTTATTATCGTCGTTAATATCGTCGTTAATAATGTCATTATCATCGTTGTTATCGTCCTTATCATCCTCATAATTATTATCGTTAATATCGTCGTTATTTTGTCATAAACATCGTCGTTAATATCGTCGTTATTATCGTCATTATCATCGTTGTTATCGTCCTTATCATCCTCATAATTATCGTCGTTAATATCGTCGTTATTTTGTCATAATCATCGTCGTTAATGTCGTCGTTATTATCGTCATTATCTACGTTGTTATCGTCATAAATATCATCGTTAATATCGTCGTTATTATTGTCATTATCTTCTTTTTATCGTCGTTATTATCGTCGTTAATATCGTCGTTATTATCGTCGTTATTATCGTCGTTATTATCGTCGTTAATATCGTCATTATCATCGTTGTTATCGTCCTTATTATCCTCATAATTATCGTCGTTAATATCGTCGTTATTTTGTCATAATCATCGTCGTTAATGTCGTCGATATTATCGTCATTATCTTCGTTGTTATCGTCGTTATTATCGTCGTTAATATCGTCGTTATTATCGTCATTATCGTCGTTTTTATCATCATAATTGTAGTCGTTATTATCGTCGTTAATATCGTCATTGTCATCGTTGTTATCGTCCTTATTATCCTCATAATTATCGTCGTTAATATCGTCGTTATTTTGTCATAATCATCGTCGTTAATGTCGTCGTTATTATCGTCATTATCTACGTTGTTATCGTCATAAATATCATCGTTAATATCGTTGTTATTATTGTCATTATCTTCTTTTTATCGTCGTTATTATCGTCGTTAATATCGTCGTTCTTATCGTCGTTATTATCGTCGTTAATATCGTCGTTAATATCGTCATTATCATCGTTGTTATCGTCCTTATTATCCTCATAATTATCGTCGTTAATATCGTCGTTATTTTGTCATAATCATCGTCGTTAATGTCGTCGTTATTATCGTCATTTTCTTCGTTGTTATCGTCCTTATTAATCCACATAATTATCGCTGTTAATGTCGTCGTAATTATCGTCATTATCATCGTTGTTATCGTCCTTATCATCCTCATAATTATCGTCGTTAATATCGTCGGTATTTTGTCATAATCATCGTCGTTAATGTCGTCGTTATTATCGTCATTATCTACGTTGTTATCGTCATAAATATCATCGTTAATATTGTCGTTATTATTGTCATTATCTTCTTTTTATCGTCGTTATTATCGTCGTTAATATCGTCGTTATTATCGTCGTTATTATCGTCGTTAATATCGTCGTTAATATCGTCATTATCATCGTTGTTATCGTCCTTATTATCCTCATAATTATCGTCGTTAATATCGTCGTTATTTTGTCATAATCATCGTCGTTAATGTCGTCGATATTATCGTCATTATCTTCGTTGTTATCGTCGTTATTATCGTCGTTAATATCGTCGTTATTATCGTCATTATCGTCGTTTTTATCATCATAATTATAGTCGTTATTATCGTCGTTAATATCGTCATTGTCATCGTTGTTATCGTCCTTATTATCCTCATAATTATCGTCGTTAATATCGTCGTTATTTTGTCATAATCATCGTCGTTAATGTCGTCGTTATTATGGTCATTATCTACGTTGTTATCGTCATAAATATCATCGTTAATATCGTCGTTATTATTGTCATTATCTTCTTTTTATCGTCGTTATTATCGTCGTTAATATCGTCGTTATTATCGTCGTTATTATCGTCGTTAATATCGTCGTTAATATCGTCATTATCATCGTTGTTATCGTCCTTATTATCCTCATAATTATCGTCGTTAATATCGTCGTTATTTTGTCATAATCATCGTCGTTAATGTCGTCGTTATTATCGTCATTATCTCCGTTGTTATCGTCATAAATATCATCGTTAATATCGTCGTTATTATTGTCATTATCTTCGTTTTATCGTCGTTAATATCGTCGTTAATATCGTCATTATAATCGTTGTTATCGTCCTTATTAATCCACATAATTATCGCTGTTAATGTCGTTGTTATTATCGTCATTATCATCGTTGTTATCGTCCTTATCATCCTCATAATTATCGTCGTTAATATCGTCGTTATTTTGTCATAATCATCGTCGTTAATGTCGTCGTTATTATCGTCATTATCTACGTTGTTATCGTCATAAATATCATCGTTAATATCGTCGTTATTATTGTCATTATCTTCTTTTTATCGTCGTTATTATCGTCGTTAATATCGTCGTTATTATCGTCGTTATTATCGTCATTAATATCGTCGTTAATATCGTCATTATCATCGTTCTTATCGTCTTTATTATCCTCATAATTATCGTCGTTAATATCGACGTTATTTTGTCATAATCTTCGTCGTTAATGTCGTCGATATTATCGTCATAATCTTCGTTGTTATCGTCGTTATTATCGTCGTTAATATCGTCGTTATTATCGTCATTATCGTCGTTTTTATCATAATAATTATAGTCGTTATTATCGTCGTAAATATCGTCATTGTCATCGTTGTTATCCTCCTTATTATCCTCATAATTATCGTCGTTAATATCGTCGTTATTTTGTCATAATCATCGTCGTTAATGTCGTCGTTATTATCGTCATTATCTACGT
This sequence comes from Dolichovespula media, assembly GCA_911387685.1. NCBI lineage: Eukaryota > Metazoa > Arthropoda > Insecta > Hymenoptera > Vespidae > Dolichovespula > Dolichovespula media. Next base: position 180,190 of record CAJVQJ010000037.1, read on the forward strand.
TGTTATCGTCATAAATATCTTCGTTAATATCGTCGTTATTATTGTCATTATCTTCTTTTTATCGTCGTTATTATCGTCGTTAATATCGTCGTTATTATCGTCGTTATTATCGTCGTTAATATCGTCGTTAATATCGTCATTATCATCGTTGTTATCGTCCTTATTATCCTCATAATTATCGTCGTTAATATCGTCGTTATTTTGTCATAATCATCGTCGTAAATGTCGTCGTTATTATCGTCATTATCTACGTTGTAATCGTCCTTATCATCCTCATAATTATCGTCGTTAATATCGTCGTTATTTTATCATAAACATCGTCGTTAATGTCGTCGTTATTATCGTCATTATCTTCGTTGTTATCGTCGTTATTATCCTCATAATTATCGGCGTTAATATCGTCGTTATTTTGTCATAATCATCGACGTTAATGTCGTCGTTATTATCGTCATTATCTTCGTTGTTATCGTCATAAATATAATCGTTAATATCTTCGTTATTATTGTCATTATCTTCTTTTTATCGTCGTTATTATCGTCGTTAATATCGTCGTTATTATCGTCGTTATTATCGTCGTTAATATCGTCGTTATTATCGTCGTTATTATCGTCGTTATTATCGTCGTTAATATCGTCGTTAATATCGTCATTATAATCGTTGTTATCGTCCTTATTAATCCACATAATTATCGCTGTTAATGTCGTCGTTATTATCGTCATTATCATCGTTGTTATCGTCCTTATCATCCTCATAATTATCGTCGTTAATATCGTCGTTATTTTGTCATAATCATCGTCGTTAATGTCGTCGATATTATCGTCATTATCTTCGTTGTTATCGTCGTTATTATCTTCGTTAATATCGTCGTTATTATCGTCATTATCGTCGTTTTTATCATCATAATTATAGTCGTTATTATCGTCGTTAATATCGTCATTGTCATCGTTGTTATCGTCCTTATTATCCTCATAATTATCGTCGTTAATATCGTCGTTATTTTGTCATAATCATCGTCGTTAATGTCGTCGTTATTATCGTCATTATCTACGTTGTTATCGTCATAAATATCATCGTTAATATCGTCGTTATTATTGTCATTATCTTCTTTTTATCGTCGTTATTATCGTCGTTAATATCGTCGTTATTATCGTCGTTATTATCGTCGTTAATATCGTCGTTAATAACGTCATTATCATCGTTGTTATCGTCCTTATCATCCTCATAATTATTATCGTTAATATCGTCGTTATTTTGTCATAAACATCGTCGTTAATATCGTCGTTATTATCGTCATTATCATCGTTGTTATCGTCCTTATCATCCTCATAATTATCGTCGTTAATATCGTCGTTATTTTGTCATAATCATCGTCGTTAATGTCGTCGTTATTATCGTCATTATCTACGTTGTTATCGTCATAAATATCATCGTTAATATCGTCGTTATTATTGTCATTATCTTCTTTTTATCGTCGTTATTATCGTCGTTAATATCGTCGTTATTATCGTCGTTATTATCGTCGTTATTATCGTCGTTAATATCGTCGTTAATATCGTCATTATCATCGTTGTTATCGTCCTTATTATCCTCATAATTATCGTCGTTAATATCGTCGTTATTTTGTCATAATCATCGTCGTTAATGTCGTCGTTATTATCGTCATTATCTCAGTTGTTATCGTCATAAATATCATCGTTAATATCGTCGTTATTATTGTCATTATCTTCTTTTTATCGTCGTTAATATCCTCGTTAATATCGACATTATAATCGTTGTTATCGTCCTTATTAATCCACATAATTATCGCTGTTAATGTCGTCGTTATTATCGTCATTATCATCGTTGTTATCGTCCTTATCATCCTCATAATTATCGTCGTTAATATCGTCGTTATTTTGTCATAATCATCGTCGTTAATGTCGTCGATATTATCGTCATTATCTTCGTTGTTATCGTCGTTATTATCGTCGTTAATATCGTCGTTATTATTGTCATTATCTTCATTTTATCGTCGTTATTATCGTCGTTAATATCGTCGTTATTATCGTCGTTATTATCGTCGTTAATATCGTCGTTAATATCGTCATTATCATCGTTGTTATCGTCCTTATTATCCTCATAATTATCGTCGTTAATATCGTCGTTATTTTGTCATAATCATCGTCGTTAATGTCGTCGTTATTATCGTCATTATCTACGTTGTTATCGTCATAAATATCATCGTTAATATCGTCGTTATTATTGTCATTATCTTCTTTTTATCGTCGTTATTATCGTCGTTAATATCGTCGTTATTATCGTCGTTATTATTGTCGTTAATATCGTCGTTAATAACGTCATTATCATCGTTGTTATCGTCCTTATCATCCTCATAATTATTATCGTTAATATCGTCGTTATTTTGTCATAAACATCATCGTTAATATCGTCGTTATTATCGTCATTATCATCGTTGTTATCGTCCTTATCATCCTCATAATTATTGTCGTTAATATCGTCGTTATTTTGTCATAATCATCGTCGTTAATGTCGTCGTTATTATCGTCATTATCTACGTTGTTTTCGTCATAAATATCATCGTTAATATCGTCGTTATTATTGTCATTATCTTCTTTTTATCGTCGTTATTATCGTCGTTAATATCGTCGTTATTATCGTCGTTATTATCGTCGTTAATATCGTCGTTAATAACGTCATTATCATCGTTGTTATCGTCCTTATCATCCTCATAATTATTATCGTTAATATCGTCGTTATTTTGTCATAAACATCGTCGTTAATATCGTCGTTATTATCGTCATTATCATCGTTGTTATCGTCCTTATCATCCTCATAATTATCGTCGTTAATATCGTCGTTATTTTGTCATAATCATCGTCGTTAATGTCGTCGTTATTATCGTCATTATCTACGTTGTTATCGTCATAAATATCATCGTTAATATCGTCGTTATTATTGTCATTATCTTCTTTTTATCGTCGTTAATATCGTCGTTAATATCGTCATTATAATCGTTGTTATCGTCCTTATTAATCCACATAATTATCGCTGTTAATGTCGTTGTTATTATCGTCATTATCATCGTTGTTATCGTCCTTATCATCCTCATAATTATCGTCGTTAATATCGTCGTTATTTTGTCATAATCATCGTCGTTAATGTCGTCGTTATTATCGTCATTATCTACGTTGTTATCGTCATAAATATCATCGTTAATATCGTCGTTATTATTGTCATTATCTTCTTTTTATCGTCGTTATTATCGTCGTTATTATCGTCGTTATTATCGTCGTTATTATCGTCATTAATATCGTCGTTAATATCGTCATTATCATCGTTGTTATCGTCCTTATTATCCTCATAATTATCGTCGTTAATATCGACGTTATTTTGTCATAATCTTCGTCGTTAATGTCGTCGATATTATCGTCATAATCTTCGTTGTTATCGTCGTTATTATCGTCGTTAATATCGTCGTTATTATCGTCATTATCGTCGTTTTTATCATAATAATTATAGTCGTTATTATCGTCGTAAATATCGTCATTGTCATCGTTGTTATCCTCCTTATTATCCTCATAATTATCGTCGTTAATATCGTCGTTATTTTGTCATAATCATCGTCGTTAATGTCGTCGTTATTATCGTCATTATCTACGTTGTTATCGTCATAAATATCTTCGTTAATATCGTCGTTATTATTGTCATTATCTTCTTTTTATCGTCGTTATTATCGTCGTTAATATCGTCGTTATTATCGTCGTTATTATCGTCGTTAATATCGTCGTTAATATCGTCATTATCATCGTTGTTATCGTCCTTATCATCCTCATAATTATTATCGTTAATATCGTCGTTATTTTGTCATAAACATCGTCGTTAATATCGTCGTTATTATCGTCATTATCATCGTTGTTATAGTCCTTATCATCCTCATAATTATCGTCGTTAATATCGTCGTTATTTTGTCATAATCATCGTCATTAATGTCGTCGTTATTATCGTCATTATCTACGTTGTTATCGTCATAAATATCATCGTTAATATCGTCGTTATTATTGTCATTATCTTCTTTTTATCGTCGTTATTATCGTCGTTAATATCGTCGTTATTATCGTCGTTATTATCGTCGTTATTATCGTCGTTAATATCGTCGTTAATATCGTCATTATCATCGTTGTTATCGTCCTTATTATCCTCATAATTATCGTCGTTAATATCGTCGTTATTTTGTCATAATCATCGTCGTTAATGTCGTCGTTATTATCGTCATTATCTCAGTTGTTATCGTCATAAATATCATCGTTAATATCGTCGTTATTATTGTCATTATCTTCTTTTTATCGTCGTTAATATCCTCGTTAATATCGACATTATAATCGTTGTTATCGTCCTTATTAATCCACATAATTATCGCTGTTAATGTCGTCGTTATTATCGTCATTATCATCGTTGTTATCGTCCTTATCATCCTCATAATTATCGTCGTTAATATCGTCGTTATTTTGTCATAATCATCGTCGTTAATGTCGTCGATATTATCGTCATTATCTTCGTTGTTATCGTCGTTATTATCGTCGTTAATATCGTCGTTATTATTGTCATTATCTTCTTTTTATCGTCGTTATTATCGTCGTTAATATCGTCGTTATTATCGTCGTTATTATCGTCGTTAATATCGTCGTTAATATCGTCATTATCATCGTTGTTATCGTCCTTATTATCCTCATAATTATCGTCGTTAATATCGTCGTTATTTTGTCATAATCATCGTCGTTAATGTCGTCGTTATTATCGTCATTATCTACGTTGTTATCGTCATAAATATCATCGTTAATATCGTCGTTATTATTGTCATTATCTTCTTTTTATCGTCGTTATTATCGTCGTTAATATCGTCGTTATTATCGTCGTTATTATCGTCGTTAATATCGTCGTTAATAACGTCATTATCATCGTTGTTATCGTCCTTATCATCCTCATAATTATTATCGTTAATATCGTCGTTATTTTGTCATAAACATCATCGTTAATATCGTCGTTATTATCGTCATTATCATCGTTGTTATCGTCCTTATCATCCTCATAATTATCGTCGTTAATATCGTCGTTATTTTGTCATAATCATCGTCGTTAATGTCGTCGTTATTATCGTCATTATCTACGTTGTTTTCGTCATAAATATCATCGTTAATATCGTCGTTATTATTGTCATTATCTTCTTTTTATCGTCGTTATTATCGTCGTTAATATCGTCGTTATTATCGTCGTTATTATCGTCGTTAATATCGTCGTTAATAACGTCATTATCATCGTTGTTATCGTCCTTATCATCCTCATAATTATTATCGTTAATATCGTCGTTATTTTGTCATAAACATCGTCGTTAATATCGTCGTTATTATCGTCATTATCATCGTTGTTATCGTCCTTATCATCCTCATAATTATCGTCGTTAATATCGTCGTTATTTTGTCATAATCATCGTCGTTAATGTCGTCGTTATTATCGTCATTATCTACGTTGTTATCGTCATAAATATCATCGTTAATATCGTCGTTATTATTGTCATTATCTTCTTTTATCGTCGTTATTATCGTCGTTAATATCGTCGTTATTATCGTCGTTATTATCGTCGTTATTATCGTCGTTAATATCGTCGTTAATATCGTCATTGTCATCGTTGTTATCGTCCTTATCATCCGCATAATTATCGTCGTTAATATCGTCGTTATTTTGTCATAATCATCGTCGTTAATGTCGTCGATATTATCGTCATTATCTTCGTTGTTATCGTCGTTATTATCTTCGTTAATATCGTCGTTATTATCGTCATTATCGTCGTTTTTATCATCATAATTATAGTCGTTATTATCGTCGTTATTTTGTCATAATCATCGTCGTTAATGTCGTCGTTATTATCGTCATTATCTACGTTGTTATCGTCATAAATATCATCGTTAATATCGTCGTTATTATTGTCATTATCTTCTTTTTATCGTCGTTATTATCGTCGTTAATATCGTAGTTATTATCGTCGTTATTATCGTCGTTAATATCGTCGTTAATATCGTCATTATCATCGTTGTTATCGTCCTTATTATCCTCATAATTATCGTCGTTAATATCGTCGTTATTTTGTCATAATCATCGTCGTTAATGTCGTCGTTATTATCGTCATTATCTCCGTTGTTATCGTCATAAATATCATCGTTAATATCGTCGTTATAATTGTCATTATCTTCTTTTTATCGTCGTTAATATCGTCGTTAATATCGTCATTATAATCGTTGTTATCGTCCTTATTAATCCACATAATTATCGCTGTTAATGTCGTCGTTATTATCGTCATTATCATCGTTGTTATCGTCCTTATCATCCTCATAATTATCGTCGTTAATATCGTCGTTATTTTGTCATAATCATCGTCGTTAATGTCGTCGATATTATCGTCATTATCTTCGTTGTTATCGTCGTTATTATCTTCGTTAATATCGTCGTTATTATCGTCATTATCGTCGTTTTTATCATCATAATTATAGTCGTTATTATCGTCGTTAATATCGCCATTGTCATCGTTGTTATCGTCCTTATTATCCTCATAATTATCGTCGTAATATCGTCGTTATTTTGTCATAATCATCGTCGTTAATGTCGTCGTTATTATCGTCATTATCTACGTTGTTATCGTCATAAATATCATCGTTAATATCGTCGTTATTATTGTCATTGTCTTCTTTTTATCGTCGTTATTATCGTCGTTAATATCGTCGTTATTATCGTCGTTATTATCGTCGTTAATATCGTCGTTAATAACGTCATTATCATCGTTGTTATCGTCCTTATCATCCTCATAATTATTATCGTTAATATCGTCGTTATTATGTCATAAACATCGTCGTTAATATCGTCGTTATTATCGTCATTATCATCGTTGTTATCGTCCTTATTATCCTCATAATTATCGTCGTTAATATCGTCGTTATTTTGTCATAATCATCGTCGTTAATGTCGTCGTTATTATCGTCATTATCTCCGTTGTTATCGTCATAAATATCATCGTTAATATCGTCGTTATTATTGTCATTATCTTCTTTTTATCGTCGTTAATATCGTCGTTAATATCGTCATTATAATCGTTGTTATCGTCCTTATTAATCCACATAATTATCGCTGTTAATGTCGTCGTTATTATCGTCATTATCATCGTTGTTATCGTCCTTATCATCCGCATAATTATCGTCGTTAATATCGTCGTTATTTTGTCATAATCATCGTCGTTAATGTCGTCGATATTATCGTCATTATCTTCGTTGTTATCGTCGTTATTATTGTCGTTAATATCGTCGTTATTATCGTCATTATCGTCGTTTTTATCATCATAATTATAGTCGTTATTATCGTCGTTATATCGTCATTGTCATCGTTGTTATCGTCCTTATATTCTCATAATTATCGTCGTTAATATCGTCGTTATTTGTCATAATCATCGTCGTTAATGTCGTCGTTATTATCGTCATTATCTACGTTGTTATCGTCATAAATATCATCGTTAATATCGTCGTTATTATTGTCATTATCTTCTTTTTATCGTCGTTATTATCGTCGTTAATGTCGTCATTGTCATCGTTGTTATCGTCCTTATTATCCTCATAATTATCGTCGTTAATATCGTCGTTATTTTGTCATAATCATCGTCGTTAATGTCGTCGTTATTATCGTCATTATCTACATTGTTATCGTCATAAATATCATCGTTAATATCGTCGTTATTATTGTCATTATCTTCTTTTTATCGTCGTTATTATCGTCGTTAATATCGTCGTTATTATCGTCGTTATTATCGTCGTTAATATCGTCGTTAATAACGTCATTATCATCGTTGTTATCGTCCTTATCATCCTCATAATTATTATCGTTAATATCGTCGTTATTTTGTCATAAACATCGTCGTTAATATCGTCGTTATTATCGTCATTATCATCGTTGTTATCGTCCTTATTCATCCTCATAATTATCGTCGTTAATATCGTCGTTATTTTGTCATAATCATCGTCGTTAATGTCGTCGTTATTATCGTCATTATCTACGTTGTTTTCGTCATAAATATCATCGTTAATATCGTCGTTATTATTGTCATTACTTCTTTTTATCGTCGTTATTATCGTCGTTAATATCGTCGTTGTTATCGTCGTTATTATCGTCGTTAATATCGTCGTTATAACGTCATTATCATCGTTGTTATCGTCCTTATCATCCTCATAATTATTATCGTTAATATCGTCGTTATTTTGTCATAAACATCGTCGTTAATATCGTCGTTATTATCGTCATTATCATCGTTGTTATCGTCCTTATCATCCTCATAATTATCGTCGTTAATATCGTCGTTATTTTGTCATAATCATCGTCGTTAATGTCGTCGTTATTATCGTCATTATCTACGTTGTTATCGTCATAAATATCATCGTTAATATCGTCGTTATTATTGTCATTATCTTCTTTTTATCGTCGTTATTATCGTCGTTAATATCGTCGTTAATATCGTAGTTATTATCGTCGTTATTATCGTCGTTAATATCGTCGTTAATATCGTCATTATCATCGTTGTTATCGTCCTTATTATCCTCATAATTATCGTCGTTAATATCGTCGTTATTTGTCATAATCATCGTCGTTAATGTCGTCGTTATTATCGTCATTATCTCCGTTGTTATCGTCATAAATATCATCGTTAATATCGTCGTTATAATTGTCATTATCTTCTTTTTATCGTCGTAATATCGTCGTTAATATCGTCATTATAATCGTTGTTATCGTCCTTATTAATCCACATAATTATCGCTGTTAATGTCGTCGTTATTATCGTCATTATCATCGTTGTTATCGTCCTTATCATCCTCATAATTATCGTCGTTAATATCGTCGTTATTTTGTCATAATCATCGTCGTTAATGTCTTCGATATTATCGTCATTATCTTCGTTGTTATCGTCGTTATTATCTTCGTTAATATCGTCGTTATTATCGTCATTATCGTCGGTTTTATCATCATAATTATAGTCGTTATTATCGTCGTTAATATCGTCCATTGTCATCGTTGTTATCGTCCTTATTATCCTCATAATTATCGTCGTTAATATCGTCGTTATTTTGTCATAATCATCGTCGTTAATGTCGTCGTTATTATCGTCATTATCTACGTTGTTATCGTCATAAATATCATCGTTAATATCGTCGTTATTATTGTCATTATCTTCTTTTTATCGTCGTTATTATCGTCGTTAATATCGTCGTTATTATCGTCGTTATTATCGTCGTTAATATCGTCGTTAATAACGTCATTATCATCGTTGTTATCGTCCTTATCATCCTCATAATTATTATCGTTAATATCGTCGTTATTATGTCATAAACATCGTCGTTAATATCGTCGTTATTATCGTCATTATCATCGTTGTTATCGTCCTTATTATCCTCATAATTATCGTCGTTAATATCGTCGTTATTTTGTCATAATCATCGTCGTTAATGTCGTCGTTATTATCGTCATTATCTCCGTTGTTATCGTCATAAATATCATCGTTAATATCGTCGTTATTATTGTCATAATCTTCTTTTTATCGTCGTTAATATCGTCGTTAATATCGTCATTATAATCGTTGTTATCGTCCTTATTAATCCACATAATTATCGCTGTTAATGTCGTCGTTATTATCGTCATTATCATCGTTGTTATCGTCCTTATCATCCGCATAATTATCGTCGTTAATATCGTCGTTATTTTGTCATAATCATCGTCGTTAATGTCGTCGATATTATCGTCATTTTCTTCGTTGTTATCGTCGTTATTATCGTCGTTAATATCGTCGTTATTATCGTCATTATCGTCGTTTTATCATCATAATTATAGTCGTTATTATCGTCGTTAATATCGTCGTTATTATCGTCGTTAATATCGTCGTTAATAACGTCATTATCATCGTTGTTATCGTCCTTATCATCCTCATAATTATTATCGTTAATATCGTCGTTATTTTGTCATAAACATCGTCGTTAATATCGTCGTTATTATCGTCATTATCATCGTTGTTATCGTCCTTATCATCCTCATAATTATCGTCGTTAATATCGTCGTTATTTTGTCATAATCATCGTCGTTAATGTCGTCGTTATTATCGTCATTATCGACGTTGTTTTCGTCATAAATATCATCGTTAATATCGTCGTTATTATTGTCATTATCTTCTTTTTATCGTCGTTATTATCGTCGTTAATATCGTCGTTGTTATCGTCGTTATTATCGTCGTTAATATCGTCGTTAATAACGTCATTATCATCGTTGTTATCGTCCTTATCATCCTCATAATTATTATCGTTAATATCGTCGTTATTTTGTCATAAACATCGTCGTTAATATCGTCGTTATTATCGTCATTATCATCGTTGTTATCGTCCTTATCATCCTCATAATTATCGTCGTTAATATCGTCGTTATTTTGTCATAATCATCGTCGTTAATGTCGTCGTTATTATCGTCATTATCTACGTTGTTATCGTCATAAATATCATCGTTAATATCGTCGTTATTATTGTCATTATCTTCTTTTTATCGTCGTTATTATCGTCGTTAATATCGTCGTTATTATCGTCGTTATTATCGTCGTTATTATCGTCGTTAATATCGTCGTTAATATCGTCATTGTCATCGTTGTTATCGTCCTTATCATCCGCATAATTATCGTCGTTAATATCGTCGTTATTTTGTCATAATCATCGTCGTTAATGTCGTCGATATTATCGTCATTATCGTCGTTATTATCGTCGTTAATATCGTCGTTAATATCGTCATTATCATCGTTGTTATCGTCCTTATTATCCTCATAATTATCGTCGTTAATATCGTCGTTATTTTGTCATAATCATCGTCGTTAATGTCGTCGTTATTATCGTCATTATCTACGTTGTTATCGTCATAAATATCATCGTTAATATCGTCGTTATTATTGTCATTATCTTCTTTTTATCGTCGTTATTATCGTCGTTAATATCGTAGTTATTATCGTCGTTATTATCGTCGTTAATATCGTCGTTAATATCGTCATTATCATCGTTGTTATCGTCCTTATTATCCTCATAATTATCGTCGTTAATATCGTCGTTATTTTGTCATAATCATCGTCGTTAATGTCGTCGTTATTATCGTCATTATCTCCGTTGTTATCGTCATAAATATCATCGTTAATATCGTCGTTATAATTGTCATTATCTTCTTTTTATCGTCGTTAATATCGTCGTTAATATCGTCATTATAATCGTTGTTATCGTCCTTATTAATCCACATAATTATCGCTGTTAATGTCGTCGTTATTATCGTCATTATCATCGTTGTTATCGTCCTTATCATCCTCATAATTATCGTCGTTAATATCGTCGTTATTTTGTCATAATCATCGTCGTTAATGTCTTCGATATTATCGTCATTATCTTCGTTGTTATCGTCGTTATTATCTTCGTTAATATCGTCGTTATTATCGTCATTATCGTCGTTTTTATCATCATAATTATAGTCGTTATTATCGTCGTTAATATCGTCATTGTCATCGTTGTTATCGTCCTTATTATCCTCATAATTATCGTCGTTAATATCGTCGTTATTTTGTCATAATCATCGTCGTTAATGTCGTCGTTATTATCGTCATTATCTACGTTGTTATCGTCATAAATATCATCGTTAATATCGTCGTTATTATTGTCATTATCTTCTTTTTATCGTCGTTATTATCGTCGTTAATATCGTCGTTATTATCGTCGTTATTATCGTCGTTAATATCGTCGTTAATAACGTCATTATCATCGTTGTTATCGTCCTTATCATCCTCATAATTATTATCGTTAATATCGTCGTTATTATGTCATAAATATCGTCGTTAATATCGTCGTTATTATCGTCATTATCATCGTTGTTATCGTCCTTATTATCCTCATAATTATCGTCGTTAATATCGTCGTTATTTTGTCATAATCATCGTCGTTAATGTCGTCGTTATTATCGTCATTATCTCCGTTGTTATCGTCATAAATATCATCGTTAATATCGTCGTTATTATTGTCATAATCTTCTTTTTATCGTCGTTAATATCGTCGTTAATATCGTCATTATAATCGTTGTTATCGTCCTTATTAATCCACATAATTATCGCTGTTAATGTCGTCGTTATTATCGTCATTATCATCGTTGTTATCGTCCTTATCATCCGCATAATTATCGTCGTTAATATCGTCGTTATTTTGTCATAATCATCGTCGTTAATGTCGTCGATATTATCGTCATTATCTTCGTTGTTATCGTCGTTATTATCGTCGTTAATATCGTCGTTATTATCGTCATTATCGTCGTTTTTATCATCATAATTATAGTCGTTATTATCGTCGTTAATATCGTCATTGTCATCGTTGTTATCGTCCTTATTATTCTCATAATTATCGTCGTTAATATCGTCGTTATTTTGTCATAATCATCGTCGTTAATGTCGTCGTTATTATCGTCATTATCTACGTTGTTATCGTCATAAATATCATCGTTAATATCGTCGTTATTATTGTCATTATCTTCTTTTTATCGTCGTTATTATCGTCGTTAATGTCGTCATTGTCATCGTTGTTATCGTCCTTATTATCCTCATAATTATCGTCGTTAATATCGTCGTTATTTTGTCATAATCATCGTCGTTAATGTCGTCGTTATTATCGTCATTATCTACATTGTTATCGTCATAAATATCATCGTTAATATCGTCGTTATTATTGTCATTATCTTCTTTTTATCGTCGTTATTATCGTCGTTAATATCGTCGTTATTATCGTCGTTATTATCGTCGTTAATATCGTCGTTAATAACGTCATTATCATCGTTGTTATCGTCCTTATCATCCTCATAATTATTATCGTTAATATCGTCGTTATTTTGTCATAAACATCGTCGTTAATATCGTCGTTATTATCGTCATTATCATCGTTGTTATCGTCCTTATCATCCTCATAATTATCGTCGTTAATATCGTCGTTATTTTGTCATAATCATCGTCGTTAATGTCGTCGTTATTATCGTCATTATCTACGTTGTTTTCGTCATAAATATCATCGTTAATATCGTCGTTATTATTGTCATTATCTTCTTTGTATCGTCGTTATTATCGTCGTTAATATCGTCGTTATTATCGTCGTTATTATCGTCGTTAATATCGTCGTTAATAACGTCATTATCATCGTTGTTATCGTCCTTATCATCCTCATAATTATTATCGTTAATATCGTCGTTATTTTGTCATAAACATCGTCGTTAATATCGTCGTTATTATCGTCATTATCATCGTTGTTATCGTCCTTATCATCCTCATAATTATCGTCGTTAATATCGTCGTTATTTTGTCATAATCATCGTCGTTAATGTCGTCGTTATTATCGTCATTATCTACGTTGTTATCGTCATAAATATCATCGTTAATATCGTCGTTATTATTGTCATTATCTTCTTTTTATCGTCGTTATTATCGTCGTTAATATCGTCGTTATTATCGTCGTTATTATCGTCGTTATTATCGTCGTTAATATCGTCGTTAATATCGTCATTGTCATCGTTGTTATCGTCCTTATCATCCGCATAATTATCGTCGTTAATATCGTCGTTATTTTGTCATAATCATCGTCGTTAATGTCGTCGATATTATCGTCATTATCGTCGTTATTATCGTCGTTAATATCGTCGTTAATATCGTCATTATCATCGTTGTTATCGTCCTTATTATCCTCATAATTATCGTCGTTAATATCGTCGTTATTTTGTCATAATCATCGTCGTTAATGTCGTCGTTATTATCGTCATTATCTACGTTGTTATCGTCATAAATATCATCGTTAATATCGTCGTTATTATTGTCATTATCTTCTTTTTATCGTCGTTATTATCGTCGTTAATATCGTAGTTATTATCGTCGTTATTATCGTCGTTAATATCGTCGTTAATATCGTCATTATCATCGTTGTTATCGTCCTTATTATCCTCATAATTATCGTCGTTAATATCGTCGTTATTTTGTCATAATCATCGTCGTTAATGTCGTCGTTATTATCGTCATTATCTCCGTTGTTATCGTCATAAATATCATCGTTAATATCGTCGTTATAATTGTCATTATCTTCTTTTTATCGTCGTTAATATCGTCGTTAATATCGTCATTATAATCGTTGTTATCGTCCTTATTAATCCACATAATTATCGCTGTTAATGTCGTCGTTATTATCGTCATTATCATCGTTGTTATCGTCCTTATCATCCTCATAATTATCGTCGTTAATATCGTCGTTATTTTGTCATAATCATCGTCGTTAATGTCGTCGATATTATCGTCATTATCTTCGTTGTTATCGTCGTTATTATCTTCGTTAATATCGTCGTTATTATCGTCATTATCGTCGTTTTTATCATCATAATTATAGTCGTTATTATCGTCGTTAATATCGTCATTGTCATCGTTGTTATCGTCCTTATTATCCTCATAATTATCGTCGTTAATATCGTCGTTATTTTGTCATAATCATCGTCGTTAATGTCGTCGTTATTATCGTCATTATCTACGTTGTTATCGTCATAAATATCATCGTTAATATCGTCGTTATTATTGTCATTATCTTCTTTTTATCGTCGTTATTATCGTCGTTAATATCGTCGTTATTATCGTCGTTATTATCGTCGTTAATATCGTCGTTAATAACGTCATTATCATCGTTGTTATCGTCCTTATCATCCTCATAATTATTATCGTTAATATCGTCGTTATTATGTCATAAACATCGTCGTTAATATCGTCGTTATTATCGTCATTATCATCGTTGTTATCGTCCTTATTATCCTCATAATTATCGTCGTTAATATCGTCGTTATTTTGTCATAATCATCGTCGTTAATGTCGTCGTTATTATCGTCATTATCTCCGTTGTTATCGTCATAAATATCATCGTTAATATCGTCGTTATTATTGTCATAATCTTCTTTTTATCGTCGTTAATATCGTCGTTAATATCGTCATTATAATCGTTGTTATCGTCCTTATTAATCCACATAATTATCGCTGTTAATGTCGTCGTTATTATCGTCATTATCATCGTTGTTATCGTCCTTATCATCCGCATAATTATCGTCGTTAATATCGTCGTTATTTTGTCATAATCATCGTCGTTAATGTCGTCGATATTATCGTCATTATCTTCGTTGTTATCGTCGTTATTATCGTCGTTAATATCGTCGTTATTATCGTCATTATCGTCGTTTTTATCATCATAATTATAGTCGTTATTATCGTCGTTAATATCGTCATTGTCATCGTTGTTATCGTCCTTATTATTCTCATAATTATCGTCGTTAATATCGTCGTTATTTTGTCATAATCATCGTCGTTAATGTCGTCGTTATTATCGTCATTATCTACGTTGTTATCGTCATAAATATCATCGTTAATATCGTCGTTATTATTGTCATTATCTTCTTTTTATCGTCGTTATTACGTCGTTAATGTCGTCATTGTCATCGTTGTTATCGTCCTTATTATCCTCATAATTATCGTCGTTAATATCGTCGTTATTTTGTCATAATCATCGTCGTTAATGTCGTCGTTATTATCGTCATTATCTACATTGTTATCGTCATAAATATCATCGTTAATATCGTCGTTATTATTGTCATTATCTTCTTTTTATCGTCGTTATTATCGTCGTTAATATCGTCGTTATTATCGTCGTTATTATCGTCGTTAATATCGTCGTTAATATCGTCATTATCATCGTTGTTATCGTCCTTATTATCCTCATAATTATCGTCGTTAATATCGTCGTTATTTTGTCATAATTATCGTCGTTAATGTCGTCGATATTATCGTCATTATCTTCGTTGTTATCGTCGTTATTATCGTCGTTAATATCGTCGTTATTATCGTCA
The DNA here is from genome assembly GCA_911387685.1 of Dolichovespula media. Classification (NCBI taxonomy): domain Eukaryota; kingdom Metazoa; phylum Arthropoda; class Insecta; order Hymenoptera; family Vespidae; genus Dolichovespula; species Dolichovespula media. The sequence continues at coordinate 196,183 of CAJVQJ010000037.1, forward strand.
TTATCGTCGTTTTTATCATCATAATTATAGTCGTTATTATCGTCGTTAATATCGTCATTGTCATCGTTGTTATCGTCCTTATTATCCTCATAATTATCGTCGTTAATATCGTCGTTATTTTGTCATAATCATCGTCGTTAATGTCGTCGTTATTATCGTCATTATCTACGTTGTTATCGTCATAAATATCATCGTTAATATCGTCGTTATTATTGTCATTATCTTCTTTTTATCGTCGTTATTATCGTCGTTAATATCGTCGTTATTATCGTCGTTATTATCGTCGTTAATATCGTCGTTAATAACGTCATTATCATCGTTGTTATCGTCCTTATTATCCTCATAATTATCGTCGTTAATATCGTCGTTATTTTGTCATAATCATCGTCGTTAATGTCGTCGTTATTATCGTCATTTTCTTCGTTGTTATCGTCCTTATTAATCCACATAATTATCGCTGTTAATGTCGTCGTAATTATCGTCATTATCATCGTTGTTATCGTCTTTATCATCCTCATAATTATCGTCGTTAATATCGTCGTTATTTTGTCATAATCATCGTCGTTAATGTCGTCGTTATAATCGTCATTATCTACGTTGTTATCGTCATAAATATCATCGTTAATATCGTCGTTATTATTGTCATTATCTTCTTTTTATCGTCGTTATTATCGTCGTTAATATCGTCGTTATTATCGTCGTTATTATCGTCGTTAATATCGTCGTTAATATCGTCATTATCATCGTTGTTATCGTCCTTATTATCCTCATAATTATCGTCGTTAATATCGTCGTTATTTTGTCATAATCATCGTCGTTAATGTCGTCGTTATTATCGTCATTATCTCCGTTGTTATCGTCATAAATATCATCGTTAATATCGTCGTTATAATTGTCATTATCTTCTTTTTATCGTCGTTAATATCGTCGTTAATATCGTCATTATAATCGTTGTTATCGTCCTTATTAATCCACATAATTATCGCTGTTAATGTCGTCGTTATTATCGTCATTATCATCGTTGTTATCGTCCTTATCATCCTCATAATTATCGTCGTTAATATCGTCGTTATTTTGTCATAATCATCGTCGTTAATGTCGTCGATATTATCGTCATTATCTTCGTTGTTATCGTCGTTATTATCTTCGTTAATATCGTCGTTATTATCGTCATTATCGTCGTTTTTATCATCATAATTATAGTCGTTATTATCGTCGTTAATATCGTCATTGTCATCGTTGTTATCGTCCTTATTATCCTCATAATTATCGTCGTTAATATCGTCGTTATTTTGTCATAATCATCGTCGTTAATGTCGTCGTTATTATCGTCATTATCTACGTTGTTATCGTCATAAATATCATCGTTAATATCGTCGTTATTATTGTCATTATCTTCTTTTTATCGTCGTTATTATCGTCGTTAATATCGTCGTTATTATCGTCGTTATTATCGTCGTTAATGTCGTCGTTAATAACGTCATTATCATCGTTGTTATCGTCCTTATCATCCTCATAATTATTATCGTTAATATCGTCGTTATTTTGTCATAAACATCGTCGTTAATATCGTCGTTATTATCGTCATTATCATCGTTGTTATCGTCCTTATTATCCTCATAATTATCGTCGTTAATATCGTCGTTATTTTGTCATAATCATCGTCGTTAATGTCGTCGTTATTATCGTCATTATCTCCGTTGTTATCGTCATAAATATCATCGTTAATATCGTCGTTATTATTGTCATTATCTTCTTTTTATCGTCGTTAATATCGTCGTTAATATCGTCATTATAATCGTTGTTATCGTCCTTATTAATCCACATAATTATCGCTGTTAATGTCGTCGTTATTATCGTCATTATCGTCGTTTTTATCATCATAATTATAGTCGTTATTATCGTCGTTAATATCGTCATTGTCATCGTTGTTATCGTCCTTATTATCCTCATAATTATCGTCGTTAATATCGTCGTTATTTTGTCATAATCATCGTCGTTAATGTCGTCGTTATTATCGTCATTATCTACGTTGTTATCGTCATAAATATCATCGTTAATATCGTCGTTATTATTGTCATTATCTTCTTTTTATCGTCGTTATTATCGTCGTTAATATCGTCGTTATTATCGTCGTTATTATCGTCGTTAATATCGTCGTTAATAACGTCATTATCATCGTTGTTATCGTCCTTATCATCCTCATAATTATTATCGTTAATATCTTCGTTATTTTGTCATAAACATCGTCGTTAATATCGTCGTTATTATCGTCATTATCATCGTTGTTATCGTCCTTATCATCCTCATAATTATCGTCGTTAATATCGTCGTTATTTTGTCATAATCATCGTCGTTAATGTCGTCGTTATTATCGTCATTATCTACGTTGTTATCGTCATAAATATCATCGTTAATATCGTCGTTATTATTGTCATTATCTTCTTTTTATCGTCGTTATTATCGTCGTTAATATCGTCGTTATTATCGTCGTTATTATCGTCGTTAATATCGTCGTTAATATCGTCATTATCATCGTTGTTATCGTCCTTATTATCCTCATAATTATCGTCGTTAATATCGTCGTTATTTTGTCATAATCATCGTCGTTAATGTCGTCGATATTATCGTCATTATCTTCGTTGTTATCGTCGTTATTATCGTCGTTAATATCATCGTTATTATCGTCATTATCGTCGTTTTTATCATCATAATTATAGTCGTTATTATCGTCGTTAATGTCGTCATTGTCATCGTTGTTATCGTCCTTATTATCCTCATAATTATCGTCGTTAATATCGTCGTTATTTTGTCATAATCATCGTCGTTAATGTCGTCGTTATTATCGTCTTTATCTACGTTGTTATCGTCATAAATATCATCGTTAATATCGTCGTTATTATTGTCATTATCTTCTTTTTATCGTCGTTATTGTCGTCGTTAATATCGTCGTTATTATCGTCGTTATTATCGTCGTTAATATCGTCGTTAATATCGTCATTATCATCGTTGTTATCGTCCTTATTATCCTCATAATTATCGTCGTTAATATCGTCGTTATTTTGTCATAATCATCGTCGTTAATGTCGTCGATATTATCGTCATTATCTTCGTTGTTATCGTCGTTATTATCGTCGTTAATATCGTCGTTATTATCGTCATTATCGTCGTTTTTATCATCATAATTATAGTCGTTATTATCGTCGTTAATGTCGTCATTGTCATCGTTGGTATCGTCCTTATTATCCTCATAATTATCGTCGTTAATATCGTCGTTATTTTGTCATAATCATCGTCGTTAATGTCATCGTTATTATCGTCTTTATCTACGTTGTTATCGTCATAAATATCATCGTTAATATCGTCGTTATTATTGTCATTATCTTCTTTTTATCGTCGTTATTATCGTCGTTAATATCGTCGTTATTATCGTCGTTATTATCGTCGTTAATATCGTCGTTAATATCGTCATTATCATCGTTGTTATCGTCCTTATTATCCTCATAATTATCGTCGTTAATATCGTCGTTATTTTGTCATAATCATCGTCGTTAATGTCGTCGTTATTATCGTCATTTTCTTCGTTGTTATCGTCCTTATTAATCCACATAATTATCGCTGTTAATGTCGTCGTAATTATCGTCATTATCATCGTTGTTATCGTCTTTATCATCCTCATAATTATCGTCGTTAATATCGTCGTTATTTTGTCATAATCATCGTCGTTAATGTCGTCGTTATTATCGTCATTATCTACGTTGTTATCGTCATAAATATCATCGTTAATATCGTCGTTATTATTGTCATTATCTTCTTTTTATCGTCGTTATTATCGTCGTTAATATCGTCGTTATTATCGTAGTTATTATCGTCGTTAATATCGTCGTTAATATCGTCATTATCATCGTTGTTATCGTCCTTATTATCCTCATAATTATCGTCGTTAATATCGTCGTTATTTTGTCATAATCATCGTCGTTAATGTCGTCGTTATTATCGTCATTATATACGTTGTTATCGTCATAAATATCATCGTTAATATCGTCGTTATTATTGTCATTATCTTCTTTTTATCGTCGTTATTATCGTCGTTAATATCGTCGTTATTATCGTAGTTATTATCGTCGTTAATATCGTCGTTAATATCGTCATTATCATCGTTGTTATCGTCCTTATTATCCTCATAATTATCGTCGTTAATATCGTCGTTATTTTGTCATAATCATCGTCGTTAATGTCGTCGGTATTATCGTCATTGTCATCGTTGTCATCGTCCTTATTATCCTCATAATTATCGTCGTTAATATCGTCGTTATTTTGTCATAATCATCGTCGTTAATATCGTCGATATTATCGTCATTATCTTCGTTGTTATCGTCGTTATTATCGTCGTTAATATCGTCGTTATTATCGTCATTATCGTCGTTTTTATCATCATAATTATAGTCGTTATTATCGTCGTTAATATCGTCATTGTCATCGTTGTTATCGTCCTTATTATCCTCATAATTATCGTCGTTAATATCGTCGTTATTTTGTCATAATCATCGTCGTTAATGTCGTCGTTATTATCGTCATTATCTACGTTGTTATCGTCATAAATATCATCGTTAATATCGTCGTTATTATTGTCATTATCTTCTTTTTATCGTCGTTATTATCGTCGTTAATATCGTCGTTATTATCGTCATTATTATCGTCGTTAATATCGTCGTTAATAACGTCATTATCATCGTTGTTATCGTCCTTATCATCCTCATAATTATTATCGTTAATATCGTCGTTATTTTGTCATAAACATCGTCGTTAATATCGTCGTTATTATCGTCATTATCATCGTTGTTATCGTCCTTATCATCCTCATAATTATCGTCGTTAATATCGTCGTTATTTTGTCATAATCATCGTCGTTAATGTCGTCGTTATTATCGTCATTATCTACGTTGTCATCGTCATAAATATCATCGTTAAAATCGTCGTTATTATTGTCATTATCTTCTTTTTATCGTCGTTATTATCGTCGTTAATATCGTCGTTATTATCGTTGTTATTATCGTCGTTAATATCGTCGTTAATATCGTCATTATCATCGTTGTTATCGTCCTTATTATCCTCATAATTATCGTCGTTAATATCGTCGTTATTTTGTCATAATCATCGTCGTTAATGTCGTCGATATTATCGTCATTATCTTCGTTGTTATCGTCGTTATTATCGTCGTTAATATCGTCGTTATTATCGTCATTATCGTCGTTTTTATCATCATAATTATAGTCGTTATTATCGTCGTTAATGTCGTCATTGTCATCGTTGTTATCGTCCTTATTATCCTCATAATTATCGTCGTTAATATCGTCGTTATTTTGTCATAATCATCGTCGTTAATGTCGTCGTTATTATCGTCATTATCTACGTTGTTATCGTCATAAATATCATCGTTAATATCGTCGTTATTATTGTCATTATCTTCTTTTTATCGTCGTTATTATCGTCGTTAATATCGTCGTTATTATCGTCGTTATTATCGTCGTTAATATCGTCGTTAATATCGTCATTATCATCGTTGTTATCGTCCTTATCATCCTCATAATTATTATCGTTAATATCGTCGTTATTTTGTCATAAACATCGTCGTTAATATCGTCGTTATTATCGTCATTATCATCGTTGTTATCGTCCTTATCATCCTCATAATTATCGTCGTTAATATCTTCGTTATTTTGTCATAATCATCGTCGTTAATGTCGTCGTTATTATCGTCATTATCTACGTTGTTATCGTCATAAATATCATCATTAATATCGTCGTTATTATTGTCATTATCTCCTTTTTATCGTCGTTATTATCGTCGTTAATATCGTCGTTATTATCGTCGTTATTATCGTCGTTAATATCGTCGTTAATATCGTCATTATCATCGTTGTTATCGTCCTTATTATCCTCATAATTATCGTCGTTAATGTCGTCGTTATTTAGTCATAATCATCGTCGTTAATGTCGTCGTTATTATCGTCATTGTCATCGTTGTTATCGTCCTTATTATCCTCATAATTATCGTCGTTAATATCGTCGTTATTTTGTCATAATCATCGTCGTTAATGTCGTCGATATTATCGTCATTATCTTCGTTGTTATCGTCGTTATTATCGTCGTTAATATCGTCGTTATTATCGTCATTATCGTCGTTTTTATCATCATAATTATAGTCGTTATTATCGTCGTTAATGTCGTCATTGTCATCGTTGTTATCGTCCTTATTATCCTCATAATTATCGTCGTTAATATCGTCGTTATTTTGTCATAATCATCGTCGTTAATGTCGTCGTTATTATCGTCATTATCTACGTTGTTATCGTCATAAATATCATCGTTAATATCGTCGTTATTATTGTCATTATCTTCTTTTTATCGTCGTTATTATCGTCGTTAATATCGTCGTTATTATCGTCGTTATTATCGTCGTTAATATCGTCGTTAATATCGTCATTATCATCGTTGTTATCGTCCTTATCATCCTCATAATTATTATCGTTAATATCGTCGTTATTTTGTCATAAACATCGTCGTTAATATCGTCGTTATTATCGTCATTATCATCGTTGCTATCGTCCTTATCATCCTCATAATTATCGTCGTTAATATCTTCGTTATTTTGTCATAATCATCGTCGTTAATGTCGTCGTTATTATCGTCATTATCTACGTTGTTATCGTCATAAATATCATCATTAATATCGTCGTTATTATTGTCATTATCTCCTTTTTATCGTCGTTATTATCGTCGTTAATATCGTCGTTATTATCGTCGTTATTATCGTCGTTAATATCGTCGTTAATATCGTCATTATCATCGTTGTTATCGTCCTTATTATCCTCATAATTATCGTCGTTAATGTCGTCGTTATTTAGTCATAATCATCGTCGTTAATGTCGTCGTTATTATCGTCATTATCTACGTTGTTATCGTCATAAATATCATCGTTAATATCGTCGTTATTATTGTCATTATCTTCTTTTTATCGTCGTTATTATCGTCGTTAATATCGTCGTTATTATCGTCGTTATTATCGTCGTTAATATCGTCGTTAATATCGTCATTATCATCGTTGTTATCGTCCTTATTATCCTCATAATTATCGTCGTTAATATCGTCGTTATTTTGTCATAATCATCGTCGTTAATGTCGTCGTTATTATCGTCATGATCTACGTTGTTATCGTCATAAATATCATCGTTAATATCGTCGTTATTATTGTCATTATCTTCTTTTTATCGTCGTTATTATCGTCGTTAATATCGTAGTTATTATCGTCGTTATTATCGTCGTTAATATCGTCGTTATTATCGTCATTATCATCGTTGTTATCGTCCTTATTATCCTCATAATTATCGTCGTTAATATCGTCGTTATTTTGTCATAATCATCGTCGTTAATGTCGTCGTTATTATCGTCATTATCTCCGTTGTTATCGTCATAAATATCATCGTTAATATCGTCGTTATTATTGTCATTATCTTCTTTTTATCGTCGTTAATATCGTCGTTAATATCGTCATTATAATCGTTGTTATCGTCCTTATTAATCCACATAATTATCGCTGTTAATGTCGTCGTTATTATCGTCATTATCATCGTTGTTATCGTCCTTATCATCCTCATAATTATCGTCGTTAATATCGTCGTTATTTTGTCATAATCATCGTCGTTAATGTCGTCGATATTATCGTCATTATCTTCGTTGTTATCGTCGTTATTATCTTCGTTAATATCGTCGTTATTATCGTCATTATCGTCGTTTTTATCATCATAATTATAGTCGTTATTATCGTCGTTAATATCGTCATTGTCATCGTTGTTATCGTCCTTATTATCCTCTTAATTATCGTCGTTAATATCGTCGTTATTTTGTCATAATCATCGTCGTTATTGTCGTCGTTATTATCGTCATTATCTACGTTGTTATCGTCATAAATATCATCGTTAATATCGTCGTTATTATTGTCATTATCTTCTTTTTATCGTCGTTATTATCGTCGTTAATATCGTCGTTATTATCGTCGTTATTATCGTCGTTAATATCGTCGTTAATATCGTCATTATCATCGTTGTTATCGTCCTTATCATCCTCATAATTATTATCGTTAATATCGTCGTTATTTTGTCATAAACATCGTCGTTTATATCGTCGTTATTATCGTCATTATCATCGTTGTTATCGTCCTTATCATCCTCATAATTATCGTCGTTAATATCTTCGTTATTTTGTCATAATCATCGTCGTTAATGTCGTCGTTATTATCGTCATTATCTACGTTGTTATCGTCATAAATATCATCGTTAATATCGTCGTTATTATTGTCATTATCTTCTTTTTATCGTCGTTATTATCGTCGTCAATATCGTCGTTATTATCGTCGTTATTATCGTCGTTAATACCGTCGTTAATATCGTCATTATCATCGTTGTTATCGTCCTTATTATCCTCATAATTATCGTCGTTAATATCGTCGTTATTTTGTCATAATAATCGTCGTTAATGTCGTCGATATTATCGTCATTATCTTCGTTGTTATCGTCGTTATTATCGTCGTTAATATCGTCGTTATTATCGTCATTATCGTCGTTTTTATCATCATAATTATAGTCGTTATAATCGTCGTTAATATCGTCATTGTCATCGTTGTTATCGTCCTTATTATCCTCATAATTATCGTCGTTAATATCGTCGTTATTTAGTCATAATCATCGTCGTTAATGTCGTCGTTATTATCGTCATTTTCTACGTTGTTATCGTCATAAATATTATCGTTAATATCGTCGTTATTATTGTCATTATCTTCTTTTTATCGTCGTTATTATCGTCGTTAATATCGTCGTTATTATCGTCGTTATTATCGTCGTTAATATCGTCGTTAATATCGTCATTATCATCGTTGTTATCGTCCTTATTATCCTCATAATTATCGTCGTTAATATCGTCGTTATTTTGTCATAATCATCGTCGTTAATGTCGTCGTTATTATCGTCATTATCTACGTTGTTATCGTCATAAATATCATCGTTAATATCGTCGTTATTATTGTCATTATCTTCTTTTTATCGTCGTTATTATCGTCGTTAATATCGTCGTTATTATCGTAGTTATTATCGTCGTTAATATCGTCGTTAATATCGTCATTATCATCGTTGTTATCGTCCTTATTATCCTCATAATTATCGTTGTTAATATCGTCGTTATTTTGTCATAATCATCGTCGTTAATGTCGTCGTTATTATCGTCATTGTCATCGTTGTTATCGTCCTTATTATCCTCATAATTATCGTCGTTAATATCGTCGTTATTTTGTCATAATCATCGTCGTTAATGTCGTCGTTATTATCGTCATTATCTACGTTGTTATCGTCATAAATATCATCGTTAATATCGTCGTTATTATTGTCATTATCTTCTTTTTATCGTCGTTATTATCGTCGTTAATATCGTCGTTATTATCGTCGTTATTATCGTCGTTAATATCGTCGTTAATATCGTCATTATCATCGTTGTTATCGTCCTTATCATCCTCATAATTATTATCGTTAATATCGTCGTTATTTTGTCATAAACATCGTCGTTTATATCGTCGTTATTATCGTCATTATCATCGTTGTTATCGTCCTTATCATCCTCATAATTATCGTCGTTAATATCTTCGTTATTTTGTCATAATCATCGTCGTTAATGTCGTCGTTATTATCGTCATTATCTACGTTGTTATCGTCATAAATATCATCGTTAATATCGTCGTTATTATTGTCATTATCTTCTTTTTATCGTCGTTATTATCGTCGTCAATATCGTCGTTATTATCGTCGTTATTATCGTCGTTAATACCGTCGTTAATATCGTCATTATCATCGTTGTTATCGTCCTTATTATCCTCATAATTATCGTCGTTAATATCGTCGTTATTTTGTCATAATAATCGTCGTTAATGTCGTCGATATTATCGTCATTATCTTCGTTGTTATCGTCGTTATTATGGTCGTTAATATCGTCGTTATTATCGTCATTATCGTCGTTTTTATCATCATAATTATAGTCGTTATTATCGTCGTTAATATCGTCATTGTCATCGTTGTTATCGTCCTTATTACCCTCATAATTATCGTCGTTAATATCGTCGTTATTTTGTCATAATCATCGTCGTTAATGTCGTCGTTATTATCGTCATTTTCTACGTTGTTATCGTCATAAATATCATCGTTAATATCGTCGTTATTATTGTCATTATCTTCTTTTTATCGTCGTTATTATCGTCGTTAATATCGTCGTTATTATCGTCGTTATTATCGTCGTTAATATCGTCGTTAATATCGTCATTATCATCGTTGTTATCGTCCTTATTATCCTCATAATTATCGTCGTTAATATCGTCGTTATTTTGTCATAATCATCGTCGTTAATGTCGTCGTTATTATCGTCATTATCTACGTTGTTATCGTCATAAATATCATCGTTAATATCGTCGTTATTATTGTCATTATCTTCTTTTTATCGTCGTTATTATCGTCGTTAATATCGTCGTTATTATCGTAGTTATTATCGTCGTTAATATCGTCGTTAATATCGTCATTATCATCGTTGTTATCGTCCTTATTATCCTCATAATTATCGTTGTTAATATCGTCGTTATTTTGTCATAATCATCGTCGTTAATGTCGTCGTTATTATCGTCATTGTCATCGTTGTTATCGTCCTTATTATCCTCATAATTATCGTCGTTAATATCGTCGTTATTTTGTCATAATCATCGTCGTTAATGTCGTCGTTATTATCGTCATTGTCATCGTTGTTATCGTCCTTATTATCCTCATAATTATCGTCGTTAATATCGTCGTTATTTTGTCATAATCATCGTCGTTAATGTCGTCGTTATTATCGTCATTATCTACGTTGTTATCGTCATAAATATCATCGTTAATATCGTCGTTATTATTGTCATTATCTTCTTTTTATCGTCGTTATTATCGTCGTTAATATCGTCGTTATTATCGTCGTTATTATCGTCGTTAATATCGTCGTTAATATCGTCATTATCATCTTTGTTATCGTCCTTATTATCCTCATAATTATCGTCGTTAATATCGTCGTTATTTTGTCATAATCATCGTCGTTAATGTCGTCGTTATTATCGTCATTTTCTTCGTTGTTATCGTCCTTATTAATCCACATAATTATCGCTGTTAATGTCGTCGTAATTATCGTCATTATCATCGTTGTTATCGTCTTTATCATCCTCATAATTATCGTCGTTAATATCGTCGTTATTTTGTCATAATCATCGTCGTTAATGTCGTCGTTATTATCGTCATTATCTACGTTGTTATCGTCATAAATATCATCGTTAATATCGTCGTTATTATTGTCATTATCTTCTTTTTATCGTCGTTATTATCGTCGTTAATATCGTCGTTATTATCGTCGTTATTATCGTCGTTAATATCGTCGTTAATATCGTCATTATCATCGTTGTTATCGTCCTTATTATCCTCATAATTATCGTCGTTAATATCGTCGTTATTTTGTCATAATCATCGTCGTTAATGTCGTCGATATTATCGTCATTATCTTCGTTGTTATCGTCGTTATTATCGTCGTTAATAACGTCGTTATTATCGTCATTATCGTCGTTTTTATCATCATAATTATAGTCGTTATTATCGTCGTTAATATCGTCATTGTCATCGTTGTTATCGTCCTTATTATCCTCATAATTATCGTCGTTAATATCGTCGTTATTTTGTCATAATCATCGTCGTTAATGTCGTCGTTATTATCGTTATTATCTACGTTGTTATCGTCATAAATATCATCGTTAATATCGTCGTTATTATTGTCATTATCTTCTTTTTATCGTCGTTATTATCGTCGTTAATATCGTCGTTATTATCGTCGTTATTATCGTCGTTAATATCGTCGTTAATAACGTCATTATCATCGTTGTTATCGTCTATATCATCCTCATAATTATTATCGTTAATATCGTCGTTATTTTGTCATAAACATCGTCGTTAATGTCGTCGTTATTATCGTCATTATCTACGTTGTTATCGTCATAAATATCATCGTTAATATCGTCGTTATTATTGTCATTATCTTCTTTTTATCGTCGTTATTATCGTCGTTAATATCGTCGTTATTATCGTCATTATTATCGTCGTTATTATCGTCGTTAATATCGTCGTTAATATCGTCATTATCATCGTTGTTATCGTCCTTATTATCCTCATAATTATCGTCGTTAATATCGTCGTTATTTTGTCATAATCATCGTCGTTAATGTCGTCGTTATCATCGTCATTATCTCCGTTGTTATCGTCATAAATATCATCGTTAATATCGTCGTTATTATTGTCATTATCTTCTTTTTATCGTCGTTAATATCGTCGTTAATATCGTCATTATTATCGTCATTATCGTCGTTTTTATCATCATAATTATAGTCGTTTTTATCGTCGTTAATATCGTCATTGTCATCGTTGTTATCGTCCTTATTATCCTCATAATTATCGTCGTTAATATCGTCGTTATTTTGTCATAATCATCGTCGTTAATGTCGTCGTTATTATCGTCATTATCTACGTTGTTATCGTCATAAATATCATCGTTAATATCGTCGTTATTATTGTCATTATCTTCTTTTTATCGTCGTTATTATCGTCGTTAATATCGTCGTTATTATCGTCGTTATTATCGTCGTTAATATCGTCGTTACTAACGTCATTATCATCGTTGTTATCGTCCTTATCATCCTCATAATTATTATCGTTAATATCGTCGTTATTTTGTCATAAACATCGTCGTTAATATCGTCGTTATTATCGTCATTATCATCGTTGTTATCGTCCTTATCATCCTCATAATTATCGTCGTTAATATCGTCGTTATTTTGTCATAATCATCGTTGTTAATGTCGTCGTTATTATCGTCATTATCTACGTTGATATCGTCATAATTATCATCGTTAATATCGTCGTTATTATTGTCATTATCTTCTTTTTATCGTCGTTATTATCGTCGTTAATATCGTCGTTATTATCGTCGTTATTATCGTCGTTAATATCGTCGTTAATATCGTCATTATCATCGTTGTTATCGTCCTTATTATCCTCATAATTATCGTCGTTAATATCGTCGTTATTTTGTCATAATCATCGTCGTTAATGTCGTCGTTATTATCGTCATTTTCTTCGTTGTTATCGTCCTTATTATCCTCATAATTATCGTCGTTAATATCGTCGTTATTTTGTCATAATCATCGTCGTTAATGTCGTCGTTATTATCGTCATTATCTCCGTTGTTATCGTCATAAATATCATCGTTAATATCGTCGTTATTATTGTCATTATCTTCTTTTTATCGTCGTTAATATCGTCGTTAATATCGTCATTATAATCGTTGTTATCGTCCTTATTAATCCACATAATTATCGCTGTTAATGTCGTCGTTATTATCGTCATTATCATCGTTGTTATCGTCCTTATCATCCTCATAATTATCGTCGTTAATATCGTCGTTATTTTGTCATAATCATCGTCGTTAATGTCGTCGATATTATCGTCATTATCTTCGTTGTTATCGTCGTTATTATCGTCGTTAATATCGTCGTTATTATCGTCATTATCGTCGTTTTTATCATCATAATTATAGTCGTTATTATCGTCGTTAATATCGTCATTGTCATCGTTGTTATCGTCCTTATTATCTTCATAATTATCGTCGTTAATATCGTCGTTATTTTGTCATAATCATCGTCGTTAATGTCGTCGTTATTATCGTCATTATCTACGTTGTTATCGTCATAAATATCATCGTTAATATCGTCGTTATTATTGTCATTATCTTCTTTTTATCGTCGTTATTATCGTCGTTAATATCGTCGTTATTATCGTCGTTATTATCGTCGTTAATATCGTCGTTAATATCGTCATTATCATCGTTGTTATCGTCCTTATTATCCTCATAATTATCGTCGTTAATATCGTCGTTATTTTGTCATAATCATCGTCGTTAATGTCGTCGATATTATCGTCATTATCTTCGTTGTTATCGTCGTTATTATCGTCGTTAATAACGTCGTTATTATCGTCATTATCGTCGTTTTTATCATCATAATTATAGTCGTTATTATCGTCGTTAATATCGTCATTGTCATCGTTGTTATCGTCCTTATTATCCTCATAATTATCGTCGTTAATATCGTCGTTATTTTGTCATAATCATCGTCGTTAATGTCGTCGTTATTATCGTTATTATCTACGTTGTTATCGTCATAAATATCATCGTTAATATCGTCGTTATTATTGTCATTATCTTCTTTTTATCGTCGTTATTATCGTCGTTAATATCGTCGTTAATAACGTCATTATCATCGTTGTTATCGTCTATATCATCCTCATAATTATTATCGTTAATATCGTCGTTATTTTGTCATAAACATCGTCGTTAATGTCGTCGTTATTATCGTCATTATCTACGTTGTTATCGTCATAAATATCATCGTTAATATCGTCGTTATTATTGTCATTATCTTCTTTTTATCGTCGTTATTATCGTCGTTAATATCGTCGTTATTATCGTCATTATTATCGTCGTTATTATCGTCGTTAATATCGTCGTTAATATCGTCATTATCATCGTTGTTATCGTCCTTATTATCCTCATAATTATCGTCGTTAATATCGTCGTTATTTTGTCATAATCATCGTCGTTAATGTCGTCGTTATTATCGTCATTATCTCCGTTGTTATCGTCATAAATATCATCGTTAATATCGTCGTTATTATTGTCATTATCTTCTTTGTATCGTCGTTAATATCGTCGTTAATATCGTCATTATAATCGTTGTTATCGTCCTTATTAATCCACATAATTATCGCTGTTAATGTCGTCGTTATTATCGTCATTATCATCGTTGTTATCGTCCTTATCATCCGCATAATTATCGTCGTTAATATCGTCGTTATTTTGTCATAATCATCGTCGTTAATGTCGTCGATATTATCATCATTATCTTCGTTGTTATCGTCGTTATTATCGTCGTTAATATCGTCGTTATTATCGTCATTATCGTCGTTTTTATCATCATAATTATAGTCGTTTTTATCGTCGTTA
Organism: Dolichovespula media; assembly: GCA_911387685.1. Classification (NCBI taxonomy): domain Eukaryota; kingdom Metazoa; phylum Arthropoda; class Insecta; order Hymenoptera; family Vespidae; genus Dolichovespula; species Dolichovespula media. The sequence goes on from CAJVQJ010000037.1 coordinate 211,339, forward strand.
ATATCGTCATTGTCATCGTTGTTATCGTCCTTATTATCCTCATAATTTTCGTCGTTAATATCGTCGTTATTTTGTCATAATCATCGTCGTTAATGTCGTCGTTATTATCGTCATTATCTACGTTGTTATCGTCATAAATATCATCGTTAATATCGTCGTTATTATTGTCATTATCTTCTTTTTATCGTCGTTATTATCGTCGTTAATATCGTCGTTATTATCGTCGTTATTATCGTCGTTAATATCGTCGTTACTAACGTCATTATCATCGTTGTTATCGTCCTTATCATCCTCATAATTATTATCGTTAATATCGTCGTTATTTTGTCATAAACATCGTCGTTAATATCGTCGTTATTATCGTCATTATCATCGTTGTTATCGTCCTTATCATCCTCATAATTATCGTCGTTAATATCGTCGTTATTTTGTCATAATCATCGTCGTTAATGTCGTCGTTATTATCGTCATTATCTACGTTGATATCGTCATAAATATCATCGTTAATATCGTCGTTATTATTGTCATTATCTTCTTTTTATCGTCGTTATTATCGTCGTTAATATCGTCGTTATTATCGTCGTTATTATCGTCGTTAATATCGTCGTTAATATCGTCATTATCATCGTTGTTATCGTCCTTATTATCCTCATAATTATCGTCGTTAATATCGTCGTTATTTTGTCATAATCATCGTCGTTAATGTCGTCGTTATTATCGTCATTTTCTTCGTTGTTATCGTCCTTATTAATCCACATAATTATCGCTGTTAATGTCGTCGTTATTATCGTCATTATCATCGTTGTTATCGTCCTTATCATCCTCATAATTATCGTCGTTAATATCGTCGTTATTTTGTCATAATCATCGTCGTTAATGTCGTCGTTATTATCGTCATTATCTACGTTGTTATCGTCATAAATATCATCGTTAATATCGTCGTTATTATTGTCATTATCTTCTTTTTATCGTCGTTATTATCGTCGTTAATATCGTCGTTATTATCGTCGTTATTATCGTCGTTAATATCGTCGTTAATATCGTCATTATCATCGTTGTTATCGTCCTTATTATCCTCATAATTATCGTCGTTAATATCGTCGTTATTTTGTCATAATCATCGTCGTTAATGTCGTCGTTATTATCGTCATTTTCTTCGTTGTTATCGTCCTTATTAATCCACATAATTATCGCTGTTAATGTCGTCGTTATTATCGTCATTATCATCGTTGTTATCGTCCTTATCATCCTCATAATTATCGTCGTTAATATCGTCGTTATTTTGTCATAATCATCGTCGTTAATGTCGTCGTTATTATCGTCATTATCTACGTTGTTATCGTCATAAATATCATCGTTAATATCGTCGTTATTATTGTCATTATCTTCTTTTTATCGTCGTTATTATCGTCGTTAATATCGTCGTTATTATCGTCGTTATTATCGTCGTTAATATCGTCGTTAATATCGTCATTATCATCGTTGTTATCGTCCTTATTATCCTCATAATTATCGTCGTTAATATCGTCGTTATTTTGTCATAATCATCGTCGTTAATGTCGTCGTTATTATCGTCATTATCTACGTTGTTATCGTCATAAATATCATCGTTAATATCGTCGTTATTATTGTCATTATCTTCTTTTTATCGTCGTTATTATCGTCGTTAATATCGTCGTTACTAACGTCATTATCATCGTTGTTATCGTCCTTATCATCCTCATAATTATTATCGTTAATACCGTCGTTATTTTGTCATAAACATCGTCGTTAATATCGTCGATATTATCGTCATTATCATCGTTGTTATCGTCCTTATCATCCTCATAATTATCGTCGTTAATATCGTCGTTATTTTGTCTTAATCATCGTCGTTAATGTCGTCGTTATTATCGTCATTATCTACGTTGATATCGTCATAAATATCATCGTTAATATCGTCGTTATTATTGTCATTATCTTCTTTTTATCGTCGTTATTATCGTCGTTAATATCGTCGTTATTATCGTCGTTATTATCGTCGTTAATATCGTCGTTAATATCGTCATTATCATCGTTGTTATCGTCCTTATTATCCTCATAATTATCGTCGTTAATATCTTCGTTATTTTGTCATAATCATCGTCGTTAATTTCGTCGTTATTATCGTCATTATCTACGTTGTTATCGTCATAAATATCATCGTTAATATTGTCGTTATTATTGTCATTATCTTCTTTTTATCGTCGTTATTATCGTCGTTAATATCGTCGTTATTATCGTCGTTATTATCGTCGTTAATATCGTCGTTAATATCGTCATTATCATCGTTGTTATCGTCCTTATTATCCTCATAATTATCGTCGTTAATATTGTCGTTATTTTGTCATAAACATCGTCGTTAATATCGTCGTTAATATCGTCATTATCATCGTTGTTATCGTCCTTATTATCCTCATAATTATCGTCGTTAATATCGTCGTTATTTTGTCATAATCATCGTCGTTAATGTCGTCGATATTATCGTCATTATCTTCGTTGTTATCGTCGTTATTATCGTCGTTTATGTCGTCGTTATTATCGTCATTATCGTCGTTTTTATCATGATAATTATAGTCGTTATTATCGTCGTTAATATCGTCATTGTCATCGTTGTTATCGTCCTTATTATCCTCATAATTATCGTCGTTAATATCGTCGTTATTTTGTCATAATCATCGTCGTTAATGTCGTCGTTATTATCGTCATTATCTACGTTGTTATCGTCATAAATATCATCGTTAATATCGTCGTTATTATTGTCATTATCTTCTTTTTATCGTCGTTATTATCGTCGTTAATATCGTCGTTATTATCGTCGTTATTATCGTCGTTAATATCGTCGTTAATAACGTCATTATCATCGTTCTTATCGTCCTTCTCATCCTCATAATTATTATCGTTAATATCGTCGTTATTTTGTCATAAACATCGTCGTTAATATCGTCGTTATTATCGACATTATCATCGTTGTTATCGTCCTTATCATCCTCATAATTATCGTCGTTAATATCGTCGTTATTTTGTCATAATCATCTTCGTTAATGTCGTCGTTATTATCGTCATTATCTACGTTGTTATCGTCATAAATATCATCGTTAATATCGTCGTTATTATTGTCATTATCTTCTTTTTATCGTCGTTATTATCGTCGTTAATATCGTCGTTATTATCGTCGTTATTATCGTCGTTAATATCGTCGTTAATATCGTCATTATCATCGTTGTTATCGTCCTTATTATCCTCATAATTATCGTCGTTAATATCGTCGTTATTTTGTCATAATCATCGTCGTTAATGTCGTCGTTATTATCGTCATTATCTCCGTTGTTATCGTCATAAATATCATCGTTAATATCGTCGTTATTATTGTCATTATCTTCTTTTTATCGTCGTTAATATCGTCGTTAATATCGTCATTATAATCGTTGTTATCGTCCTTATTAATCCACATAATTATCGCTGTTAATGTCGTCGTTATTATCGTCATTATCATCGTTGTTATCGTCCTTATCATCCTCATAATTATCGTCGTTAATATCGTCGTTATTTTGTCATAATCATCGTCGTTAATGTCGTCGATATTATCGTCATTATCTTCGTTGTTATCGTCGTTATTATCGTCGTTAATATCGTCGTTATTATCGTCATTATCGTCGTTTTTATCATCATAATTATAGTCGTTATTATCGTCGTTAATATCGTCATTGTCATCGTTGTTATCGTCCTTATTATCCTCATAATTATCGTCGTTAATATCGTCGTTATTATCGTCGTTATTATCGTCGTTAATATCGTCGTTAATATCGTCATTATCATCGTTGTTATCGTCCTTATTATCCTCATAATTATCGTCGTTAATATCGTCGTTATTTTGTCATAATCATCGTCGTTAATGTCGTCGTTATTATCGTCATTTTCTTCGTTGTTATCGTCCTTATTAATCCACATAATTATCGCTGTTAATGTCGTCGTTATTATCGTCATTATCATCGTTGTTATCGTCCTTATCATCCTCATAATTATCGTCGTTAATATCGTCGTTATTTTGTCATAATCATCGTCGTTAATGTCGTCGTTATTATCGTCATTATCTACGTTGTTATCGTCATAAATATCATCGTTAATATCGTCGTTATTATTGTCATTATCTTCTTTTTATCGTCGTTATTATCGTCGTTAATATCGTCGTTATTATCGTCGTTATTATCGTCGTTAATATCGTCGTTAATATCGTCATTATCATCGTTGTTATCGTCCTTATTATCCTCATAATTATCGTCGTTAATATCGTCGTTATTTTGTCATAATCATCGTCGTTAATGTCGTCGTTATTATCGTCATTATCTACGTTGTTATCGTCATAAATATCATCGTTAATATCGTCGTTATTATTGTCATTATCTTCTTTTTATCGTCGTTATTATCGTCGTTAATATCGTCGTTACTAACGTCATTATCATCGTTGTTATCGTCCTTATCATCCTCATAATTATTATCGTTAATACCGTCGTTATTTTGTCATAAACATCGTCGTTAATATCGTCGTTATTATCGTCATTATCATCGTTGTTATCGTCCTTATCATCCTCATAATTATCGTCGTTAATATCGTCGTTATTTTGTCTTAATCATCGTCGTTAATGTCGTCGTTATTATCGTCATTATCTACGTTGATATCGTCATAAATATCATCGTTAATATCGTCGTTATTATTGTCATTATCTTCTTTTTATCGTCGTTATTATCGTCGTTAATATCGTCGTTATTATCGTCGTTATTATCGTCGTTAATATCTTCGTTAATATCGTCATTATCATCGTTGTTATCGTCCTTATTATCCTCATAATTATCGTCGTTAATATCTTCGTTATTTTGTCATAATCATCGTCGTTAATGTCGTCGTTATTATCGTCATTATCTACGTTGTTATCGTCATAAATATCATCGTTAATATTGTCGTTATTATTGTCATTATCTTCTTTTTATCGTCGTTATTATCGTCGTTAATATCGTCGTTATTATCGTCGTTATTATCGTCGTTAATATCGTCGTTAATATCGTCATTATCATCGTTGTTATCGTCCTTATTATCCTCATAATTATCGTCGTTAATATTGTCGTTATTTTGTCATAATCATCGTCGTTAATATCGTCGTTAATATCGTCATTATCATCGTTGTTATCGTCCTTATTATCCTCATAATTATCGTCGTTAATATCGTCGTTATTTTGTCATAATCATCGTCGTTAATGTCGTCGACATTATCGTCATTATCTTCGTTGTTATCGTCGTTATTATCGTCGTTTATGTCGTCGTTATTATCGTCATTATCGTCGTTTTTATCATCATAATTATAGTCGTTATTATCGTCGTTAATATCGTCATTATCATCGTTGTTATCGTCCTTATCATCCTCATAATTATCGTCGTTAATATCGACGTTATTTTGTCATAATCATCGTCGTTAATGTCGTCGTTATTATCGTCATTATCTACGTTGTTATCGTCATAAATATCATCGTTAATATCGTCGTTATTATTGTCATTATCTTCTTTTTATCGTCGTTATTATCGTCGTTATTATCGTCGTTAATATCGTCGTTAATATCGTCATTATCATCGTTGTTATCGTCCTTATTATCCTCATAATTATCGTCGTTAATATCGTCGTTATTTTGTCATAATCATCGTCGTTAATGTCGTCGTTATTATCGTCATTATCTACGTTGTTATCGTCATAAATATCATCGTTAATATCGTCGTTATTATTGTCATTATCTTCTTTTTATCGTCGTTATTATCGTCGTTAATATCGTCGTTATTATCGTCGTTATTATCGTCGTTAATATCGTCGTTAATATCGTCATTATCATCGTTGTTATCGTCCTTATTATCCTCATAATTATCGTCGTTAATATTGTCGTTATTTTGTCATAATCATCGTCGTTAATATCGTCGTTAATATCGTCATTATCATCGTTGTTATCGTCCTTATTATCCTCATAATTATCGTCGTTAATATCGTCGTTATTTTGTCATAATCATCGTCGTTAATGTCGTCGATATTATCGTCATTATCTTCGTTGTTATCGTCGTTATTATCGTCGTTAATATCGTCGTTATTATCGTCATTATCGTCGTTTTTATCATCATAATTATAGTCGTTATTATCGTCGTTAATATCGTCATTGTCATCGTTGTTATCGTCCTTATTATCCTCATAATTATCGTCGTTAATATCGTCGTTATTTTGTCATAATCATCGTCGTTAATGTCGTCGTTATTATCGTCATTATCTACGTTGTTATCGTCATAAATATCATCGTTAATATCGTCGTTATTATTGTCATTATCTTCTTTTTATCGTCGTTATTATCGTCGTTAATATCGTCGTTATTATCGTCATTATCGTCGTTTTTATCATGATAATTATAGTCGTTATTATCGTCGTTAATATCGTCATTGTCATCGTTGTTATCGTCCTTATTATCCTCATAATTATCGTCGTTAATATCGTCGTTATTTTGTCATAATCATCGTCGTTAATGTCGTCGTTATTATCGTCATTATCTACGTTGTTATCGTCATAAATATCATCGTTAATATCGTCGTTATTATTGTCATTATCTTCTTTTTATCGTCGTTATTATCGTCGTTAATATCGTCGTTATTATCGTCGTTATTATCGTCGTTAATATCGTCGTTAATAACGTCATTATCATCGTTCTTATCGTCCTTCTCATCCTCATAATTATTATCGTTAATATCGTCGTTATTTTGTCATAAACATCTTCGTTAATATCGTCGTTATTATCGTCATTATCATCGTTATTATCGTCCTTATTATCCTCATAATTATCGTCGTTAATATCGTCGTTATTTTGTCATAATCATCGTCGTTAATATCGTCATTATCTTCGCTGTTATCGTCATAAATATCATCGTTAATATCGTCGTTATTATTGTCATTATCTTCTTTTTATCGTCGTTATTATCGTCGTTAATATCGTCGTTATTATCGTCGTTATTATCGTCGTTAATATCGTCGTTAATATCGTCATTATCATCGTTGTTATCGTCCTTATTATCCTCATAATTATCGTCGTTAATATCGACGTTATTTTGTCATAATCATCGTCGTTAATGTCGTCGATATTATCGTCATTATCTTCGTTGTTATCGTCGTTATTATCGTCGTTAATATCGTCGTTATTATCGTCATTATCGTCGTTTTTATCATCATAATTATAGTCGTTATTATCGTCGTTAATATCGTCGTTAATAACGTCATTATCATCGTTGTTATCGTCCTTCTCATCCTCATAATTATTATCGTTAATATCGTCGTTATTTTGTCATAAACATCGTCGTTAATATCGTCGTTATTATCGTCATTATCATCGTTGTTATCGTCCTTATCATCCTCATAATTATCGTCGTTAATATCGTCGTTATTTTGTCATAATCATCGTCGTTAATGTCGTCGTTATTATCGTCATTATCTACGTTGTTATCGTCATAAATATCATCGTTAATATCGTCGTTATTATTGTCATTATCTTCTTTTTATCGTCGTTATTATCGTCGTTAATATCGTCGTTATTATCGTCGTTATTATCGTCGTTAATATCGTCGTTAATATCGTCATTATCATCGTTGTTATCGTCCTTATTATCCTCATAATTATCGTCGTTAATATCGTCGTTATTTTGTCATAATCATCGTCGTTAATGTCGTCGATATTATCGTCATTATCTTCGTTGTTATCGTCGTTATTATCGTCGTTAATATCGTCGTTATTATCGTCATTATCGTCGTTTTTATCATCATAATTATAGTCGTTATTATCGTCGTTAATATCGTCATTGTCATCGTTGTTATCGTCCTTATTATCCTCATAATTATCGTCGTTAATATCGTTGATATTTTGTCATAATCATCGTCGTTAATGTCGTCGTTATTATCGTCATTATCTACGTTGTTATCGTCATAAATATCATCGTTAATATCGTCGTTATTATTGTCATTATCTTCTTTTTATCGTCGTTATTATCGTCGTTAATATCGTCGTTATTATCGTCGCTAATATCGTCGTTAATATCGTCATTATAATCGTTGTTATCGTCCTTATTAATCCTCATAAAAATCGTCGTTAATGTCGTCGTTATTATCGTCATTTTCTTCGTTGTTATCGTCTTTATTATCGTCGATAATATCGTCGTTATTATCGTCGTTATTATCGTCGTTAATATCGTCGTTAATATCGTCATTATAATCGTTGTTATCGTCCTTATTAATCCTCATAAAAATCGTCGTTAATGTCGTCGTTATTATCGTCATTATCATCGTTGTTATAGTCCTTATCATCCTCATAATTATCGTCGTTAATATCGTCGTTATTTTGTCATAATCATCGTCGTTAATGTCGTCTTTATTATCGTCATTATCTACGTCGTTATCGTCATAAATATCATCATTAATATCGTCGTTATTATTGTCATTATCTTCTTTTTATCGTCGTTATTATCGTCGTTAATATCGTCGTTATTATCGTCGTTATTATCGTCGTTAATATCGTCGTTAATATCGTCATTATCATCGTTATTATCGTCCTTATTATCCTCATAATTATCGTCGTTAATATCGTCGTTATTTTGTCATAATCATCGTCGTTAATATCGTCATTATCTTCGCTGTTATCGTCATAAATATCATCGTTAATATCGTCGTTATTATTGTCATTATCTTCTTTTCATCGTCGTTATTATCGTCGTTAATATCGTCGTTATTATCGTCGTTATTATCGTCGTTAATATCGTCGTTAATATCGTCATTATCATCGTTGTTATCGTCCTTATTATCCTCATAATTATCGTCGTTAATATCGTCGTTATTTTGTCATAATCATCGTCGTTAATGTCGTCGATATTATCGTCATTATCTTCGTTGTTATCGTCGTTATTATCGTCGTTAATATCGTCGTTATTATCGTCATTATCGTCGTTTTTATCATCATAATTATAGTCGTTATTATCGTCGTTAATATCGTCATTGTCATCGTTGTTATCGTCCTTATTATCCTCATAATTATCGTCGTTAATATCGTCGTTATTTTGTCATAATCATCGTCGTTAATGTCGTCGTTATTATCGTCATTATCTTCGCTGTTATCGTCATAAATATCATCGTTAATATCGTCGTTATTATTGTCATTATCTTCTTTTTATCGTCGTTATTATCGTCGTTAATATCGTCGTTATTATCGTCGTTATTATCGTCGTAAATATCGTCGTTAATATCGTCATTATCATCGTTGTTATCGTCCTTATCATCCTCATAATTATCGTCGTTAATATCGTCGTTATTTTGTCATAATCATCGTCGTTAATGTCGTCGTTATTATCGTCATTATCTACGTTGTTATCGTCATAAATATCATCGTTAATATCGTCGTTATTATTGTCATTATCTTCTTTTTATCGTCGTTATTATCGTCGTTAATATCGTCGTTATTATCGTCGTTATTATCGTCGTTAATATCGTCGTTAATATCGTCATTATCATCGTTGTTATCGTCCTTATTATCCTCATAATTATCGTCGTTAATATCGTCGTTATTTTGTCATAATCATCGTCGTTAATGTCGTCGTTATTATCGTCATTTTCTTCGTTGTTATCGTCCTTATTAATCCACATAATTATCGCTGTTAATGTCGTCGTTATTATCGTCATTATCATCGTTGTTATCGTCCTTATCATCCTCATAATTATCGTCGTTAATATCGTCGTTATTTTGTCATAATCATCGTCGTTAATGTCGTCGTTATTATCGTCATTATCTACGTTGTTATCGTCATAAATATCATCGTTAATATCGTCGTTATTATTGTCATTATCTTCTTTTTATCGTCGTTATTATCGTCGTTAATATCGTCGTTATTATCGTCGTTATTATCGTCGTTAATATCGTCGTTAATATCGTCATTATCATCGTTGTTATCGTCCTTATTATCCTCATAATTATCGTCGTTAATATCGTCGTTATTTTGTCATAATCATCGTCGTTAATGTCGTCGTTATTATCGTCATTATCTACGTTGTTATCGTCATAAATATCATCGTTAATATCGTCGTTATTATTGTCATTATCTTCTTTTTATCGTCGTTATTATCGTCGTTAATATCGTCGTTACTAACGTCATTATCATCGTTGTTATCGTCCTTATCATCCTCATAATTATTATCGTTAATACCGTCGTTATTTTGTCATAAACATCGTCGTTAATATCGTCGTTATTATCGTCATTATCATCGTTGTTATCGTCCTTATCATCCTCATAATTATCGTCGTTAATATCGTCGTTATTTTGTCTTAATCATCGTCATTAATGTCGTCGTTATTATCGTCATTATCTACGTTGATATCGTCATAAATATCATCGTTAATATCGTCGTTATTATTGTCATTATCTTCTTTTTATCGTCGTTATTATCGTCGTTAATATCGTCGTTATTATCGTCGTTATTATCGTCGTTAATATCGTCGTTAATATCGTCATTATCATCGTTGTTATCGTCCTTATTATCCTCATAATTATCGTCGTTAATATCTTCGTTATTTTGTCATAATCATCGTCGTTAATGTCGTCGTTATTATCGTCATTATCTACGTTGTTATCGTCATAAATATCATCGTTAATATTGTCGTTATTATTGCCATTATCTTCTTTTTATCGTCGTTATTATCGTCGTTAATATCGTCGTTATTATCGTCGTTATTATCGTCGTTAATATCGTCGTTAATATCGTCATTATCATCGTTGTTATCGTCCTTATTATCCTCATAATTATCGTCGTTAATATTGTCGTTATTTTGTCATAATCATCGTCGTTAATATCGTCGTTAATATCGTCATTATCATCGTTGTTATCGTCCTTATTATCCTCATAATTATCGTCGTTAATATCGTCGTTATTTTGTCATAATCATCGTCGTTAATGTCGTCGACATTATCGTCATTATCTTCGTTGTTATCGTCGTTATTATCGTCGTTTATGTCGTCGTTATTATCGTCATTATCGTCGTTTTTATCATCATAATTATAGTCGTTATTATCGTCGTTAATATCGTCATTATCATCGTTGTTATCGTCCTTATCATCCTCATAATTATCGTCGTTAATATCGACGTTATTTTGTCATAATCATCGTCGTTAATGTCGTCGTTATTATCGTCATTATCTACGTTGTTATCGTCATAAATATCATCGTTAATATCGTCGTTATTATTGTCATTATCTTCTTTTTATCGTCGTTATTATCGTCGTTATTATCGTCGTTAATATCGTCGTTAATATCGTCATTATCATCGTTGTTATCGTCCTTATTATCCTCATAATTATCGTCGTTAATATCGTCGTTATTTTGTCATAATCATCGTCGTTAATGTCGTCGTTATTATCGTCATTATCTACGTTGTTATCGTCATAAATATCATCGTTAATATCGTCGTTATTATTGTCATTATCTTCTTTTTATCGTCGTTATTATCGTCGTTAATATCGTCGTTATTATCGTCGTTATTATCGTCGTTAATATCGTCGTTAATATCGTCATTATCATCGTTGTTATCGTCCTTATTATCCTCATAATTATCGTCGTTAATATTGTCGTTATTTTGTCATAATCATCGTCGTTAATATCGTCGTTAATATCGTCATTATCATCGTTGTTATCGTCCTTATTATCCTCATAATTATCGTCGTTAATATCGTCGTTATTTTGTCATAATCATCGTCGTTAATGTCGTCGATATTATCGTCATTATCTTCGTTGTTATCGTCGTTATTATCGTCGTTAATATCGTCGTTATTATCGTCATTATCGTCGTTTTTATCATCATAATTATAGTCGTTATTATCGTCGTTAATATCGTCATTGTCATCGTTGTTATCGTCCTTATTATCCTCATAATTATCGTCGTTAATATCGTCGTTATTTTGTCATAATCATCGTCGTTAATGTCGTCGTTATTATCGTCATTATCTACGTTGTTATCGTCATAAATATCATCGTTAATATCGTCGTTATTATTGTCATTATCTTCTTTTTATCGTCGTTATTATCGTCGTTAATATCGTCGTTATTATCGTCATTATCGTCGTTTTTATCATGATAATTATAGTCGTTATTATCGTCGTTAATATCGTCATTGTCATCGTTGTTATCGTTCTTATTATCCTCATAATTATCGTCGTTAATATCGTCGTTATTTTGTCATAATCATCGTCGTTAATGTCGTCGTTATTATCGTCATTATCTACGTTGTTATCGTCATAAATATCATCGTTAATATCGTCGTTATTATTGTCATTATCTTCTTTTTATCGTCGTTATTATCGTCGTTAATATCGTCGTTATTATCGTCGTTATTATCGTCGTTAATATCGTCGTTAATAACGTCATTATCATCGTTCTTATCGTCCTTCTCATCCTCATAATTATTATCGTTAATATCGTCGTTATTTTGTCATAAACATCTTCGTTAATATCGTCGTTATTATCGTCATTATCATCGTTATTATCGTCCTTATTATCCTCATAATTATCGTCGTTAATATCGTCGTTATTTTGTCATAATCATCGTCGTTAATATCGTCATTATCTTCGCTGTTATCGTCATAAATATCATCGTTAATATCGTCGTTATTATTGTCATTATCTTCTTTTTATCGTCGTTATTATCGTCGTTAATATCGTCGTTATTATCGTCGTTATTATCGTCGTTAATATCGTCGTTAATATCGTCATTATCATCGTTGTTATCGTCCTTATTATCCTCATAATTATCGTCGTTAATATCGTCGTTATTTTGTCATAATCATCGTCGTTAATGTCGTCGTTATTATCGTCATTATCTCCGTCGTTATCGTCATAAATATCATCGTTAATATCGTCGTTATTATTGTCATTATCTTCTTTTTATCGTCGTTATTATCGTCGTTAATATCGTCGTTATTATCGTCGTTATTATCGTCGTTAATATCGTCGTTAATAACGTCATTATCATCGTTCTTATCGTCCTTCTCATCCTCATAATTATTATCGTTAATATCGTCGTTATTTTGTCATAAACATCTTCGTTAATATCGTCGTTATTATCGTCATTATCATCGTTATTATCGTCCTTATTATCCTCATAATTATCGTCGTTAATATCGTCGTTATTTTGTCATAATCATCGTCGTTAATATCGTCATTATCTTCGCTGTTATCGTCATAAATATCATCGTTAATATCGTCGTTATTATTGTCATTATCTTCTTTTTATCGTCGTTATTATCGTCGTTAATATCGTCGTTATTATCGTCGTTATTATCGTCGTTAATATCGTCGTTAATATCGTCATTATCATCGTTGTTATCGTCCTTATTATCCTCATAATTATCGTCGTTAATATCGTCGTTATTTTGTCATAATCATCGTCGTTAATGTCGTCGTTATTATCGTCATTATCTACGTTGTTATCGTCATAAATATCATCGTTAATATCGTCGTTATTATTGTCATTATCTTCTTTTTATCGTCGTTATTATCGTCGTTAATATCGTCGTTATTATCGTCGTTATTATCGTCGTTAATATCGTCGTTAATATCGTCATTATCATCGTTGTTATCGTCCTTATTATCCTCATAATTATCGTCGTTAATATTGTCGTTATTTTGTCATAATCATCGTCGTTAATATCGTCGTTAATATCGTCATTATCATCGTTGTTATCGTCCTTATTATCCTCATAATTATCGTCGTTAATATCGTCGTTATTTTGTCATAATCATCGTCGTTAATGTCGTCGATATTATCGTCATTATCTTCGTTGTTATCGTCGTTATTATCGTCGTTAATATCGTCGTTATTATCGTCATTATCGTCGTTTTTATCATCATAATTATAGTCGTTATTATCGTCGTTAATATCGTCATTGTCATCGTTGTTATCGTCCTTATTATCCTCATAATTATCGTCGTTAATATCGTCGTTATTTTGTCATAATCATCGTCGTTAATGTCGTCGTTATTATCGTCATTATCTACGTTGTTATCGTCATAAATATCATCGTTAATATCGTCGTTATTATTGTCATTATCTTCTTTTTATCGTCGTTATTATCGTCGTTAATATCGTCGTTATTATCGTCATTATCGTCGTTTTTATCATGATAATTATAGTCGTTATTATCGTCGTTAATATCGTCATTGTCATCGTTGTTATCGTTCTTATTATCCTCATAATTATCGTCGTTAATATCGTCGTTATTTTGTCATAATCATCGTCGTTAATGTCGTCGTTATTATCGTCATTATCTACGTTGTTATCGTCATAAATATCATCGTTAATATCGTCGTTATTATTGTCATTATCTTCTTTTTATCGTCGTTATTATCGTCGTTAATATCGTCGTTATTATCGTCGTTATTATCGTCGTTAATATCGTCGTTAATAACGTCATTATCATCGTTCTTATCGTCCTTCTCATCCTCATAATTATTATCGTTAATATCGTCGTTATTTTGTCATAAACATCTTCGTTAATATCGTCGTTATTATCGTCATTATCATCGTTATTATCGTCCTTATTATCCTCATAATTATCGTCGTTAATATCGTCGTTATTTTGTCATAATCATCGTCGTTAATATCGTCATTATCTTCGCTGTTATCGTCATAAATATCATCGTTAATATCGTCGTTATTATTGTCATTATCTTCTTTTTATCGTCGTTATTATCGTCGTTAATATCGTCGTTATTATCGTCGTTATTATCGTCGTTAATATCGTCGTTAATATCGTCATTATCATCGTTGTTATCGTCCTTATTATCCTCATAATTATCGTCGTTAATATCGTCGTTATTTTGTCATAATCATCGTCGTTAATGTCGTCGTTATTATCGTCATTATCTCCGTCGTTATCGTCATAAATATCATCGTTAATATCGTCGTTATTATTGTCTTATCTTCTTTTTATCGTCGTTAATATCGTCGTTAATATCGTCATTATAATCGTTGTTATCGTCCTTATTAATCCACATAATTACCGCTGTTAATGTCGTCGTTATTATCGTCATTATCATCGTTGTTATCGTCCTTATCATCCTCATAATTATCGTCGTTAATATCGTCGTTATTTTGTCATAATCATCGTCGTTAATGTCGTCGATATTATCGTCATTATCTTCGTTGTTATCGTCGTTATTATCGTCGTTAATATCGTCGTTATTATCGTCATTATCGTCGTTTTTATCATCATAATTATAGTCGTTATTATCGTCGTTAATATCGTCATTATCATCGTTGTTATCGTCCTTATTATCCTCATAATTATCGTCGTTAATATCGACGTTATTTTGTCATAATCATCGTCGTTAATGTCGTCGATATTATCGTCATTATCTTCGTTGTTATCGTCGTTATTATCGTCGTTAATATCGTCGTTATTATCGTCATTATCGTCGTTTTTATCATCATAATTATAGTCGTTATTATCGTCGTTAATATCGTCGTTAATAACGTCATTATCATCGTTGTTATCGTCCTTCTCATCCTCATAATTATTATCGTTAATATCGTCGTTATTTTGTCATAAACATCGTCGTTAATATCGTCGTTATTATCGTCATTATCATCGTTGTTATCGTCCTTATCATCCTCATAATTATCGTCGTTAATATCGTCGTTATTTTGTCATAATCAT
Organism: Dolichovespula media; assembly: GCA_911387685.1. Lineage (NCBI taxonomy): Eukaryota > Metazoa > Arthropoda > Insecta > Hymenoptera > Vespidae > Dolichovespula > Dolichovespula media. The sequence goes on from CAJVQJ010000037.1 coordinate 227,116, forward strand.
CGTCGTTAATGTCGTCGTTATTATCGTCATTATCTACGTTGTTATCGTCATAAATATCATCGTTAATATCGTCGTTATTATTGTCATTATCTTCTTTTTATCGTCGTTATTATCGTCGTTAATATCGTCGTTATTATCGTCGTTATTATCGTCGTTAATATCGTCGTTAATAACGTCATTATCATCGTTGTTATCGTCCTTATCATCCTCATAATTATCGTCGTTAATATCGTCGTTATTTTGTCATAATCATCGTCGTTAATGTCGTCGATATTATCGTCATTATCTTCGTTGTTATCGTCGTTATTATCGTCGTTAATATCGTCGTTATTATCGTCATTATCGTCGTTTTTATCATCATAATTATAGTCGTTATTATCGTCGTTAATATCGTCATTGTCATCGTTGTTATCGTCCTTATTATCCTCATAATTATCGTCGTTAATATCGTCGATATTTTGTCATAATCATCGTCGTTAATGTCGTCGTTATTATCGTCATTATCTACGTTGTTATCGTCATAAATATCATCGTTAATATCGTCGTTATTATTGTCATTATCTTCTTTTTATCGTCGTTATTATCGTCGTTAATATCGTCGTTATTATCGTCGTTAATATCGTCGTTAATATCGTCATTATAATCGTTGTTATCGTCCTTATTAATCCTCATAAAAATCGTCGTTAATGTCGTCGTTATTATCGTCATTTTCTTCGTTGTTATCGTCTTTATTATCGTCGATAATATCGTCGTTATTATCGTCGTTATTATCGTCGTTAATATCGTCGTTAATATCGTCATTATAATCGTTGTTATCGTCCTTATTAATCCTCATAAAAATCGTCGTTAATGTCGTCGTTATTATCGTCATTATCATCGTTGTTATAGTCCTTATCATCCTCATAATTATCGTCGTTAATATCGTCGTTATTTTGTCATAATCATCGTCGTTAATGTCGTCTTTATTATCGTCATTATCTACGTCGTTATCGTCATAAATATCATCATTAATATCGTCGTTATTATTGTCATTATCTTCTTTTTATCGTCGTTATTATCGTCGTTAATATCGTCGTTATTATCGTCGTTATTATCGTCGTTAATATCGTCGTTAATATCGTCATTATCATCGTTATTATCGTCCTTATTATCCTCATAATTATCGTCGTTAATATCGTCGTTATTTTGTCATAATCATCGTCGTTAATATCGTCATTATCTTCGCTGTTATCGTCATAAATATCATCGTTAATATCGTCGTTATTATTGTCATAATCTTCTTTTTATCGTCGTTAATATCGTCGTTAATATCGTCATTATAATCGTTGTTATCGTCCTTATTAATCCACATAATTATCGCTGTTAATGTCGTCGTTATTATCGTCATTATCATCGTTGTTATCGTCCTTATCATCCTCATAATTATCGTCGTTAATATCGTCGTTATTTTGTCATAATCATCGTCGTTAATGTCGTCGTTATTATCGTCATTATCTACGTTGTTATCGTCATAAATATCATCGTTAATATCGTCGTTATTATTGTCATTATCTTCTTTTTATCGTCGTTATTATCGTCGTTAATATCGTCGTTATTATCGTCGTTATTATCGTCGTTAATATCGTCGTTAATATCGTCATTATCATCGTTGTTATCGTCCTTATTGTCCTCATAATTATCGTCGTTAATATCGTCGTTATTTTGTCATAATCATCGTCGTTAATGTCGTCGATATTATAGTCATTATCTTCGTTGTTATCGTCGTTATTATCGTCGTTAATATCGTCGTTATTATCGTCATTATCGTCGTTTTTATCATCATAATTATAGTCGTTATTATCGTCGTTAATATCGTCATTGTCATCGTTGTTATCGTCCTTATTATCCTCATAATTATCGTCGTTAATATCGTCGATATTTTGTCATAATCATCGTCGTTAATGTCATCGTTATTATCGTCATTATCTACGTTGTTATCGTCATAAATATCATCGTTAATATCGTCGTTATTATTGTCATTATCTTCTTTTTATCGTCGTTATTATCGTCGTTAATATCGTCGTTATTATCGTCGTTAATATCGTCGTTAATATCGTCATTATAATCGTTGTTATCGTCCTTATTAATCCTCATAAAAATCGTCGTTAATGTCGTCGTTATTATCGTCATTTTCTTCGTTGTTATCGTCGTTATTATCGTCGATAATATCGTCGTTATTATCGTCGTTATTATCGTCGTTAATATCGTCGTTAATATCGTCATTATAATCGTTGTTATCGTCCTTATTAATCCTCATAAAAATCGTCGTTAATGTCGTCGTTATTATCGTCATTATCATCGTTGTTATCGTCCTTATCATCCTCATAATTATCGTCGTTAATATCGTCGTTATTTTGTCATAATCATTGTCGTTAATGTCGTCTTTATTATCGTCATTATCTACGTTGTTATCGTCATAAATATCATCGTTAATATCGTCGTTATTATTGTCATTATCTTCTTTTTATCGTCGTTATTATCGTCGTTAATATCGTCGTTATTATCGTCGTTATTATCGTCATTAATATCGTCGTTAATAACGTCATTATCATCGTTGTTATCGTCCTTATTATCCTCAAAATTATCGTCGTTAATATCGTCGTTATTTTGTCATAATCATCGTCGTTAATGTCGTCGTTATTATCGTCATTTTCTTCGTTGTTATCGTCGTTATTATCGTCGATAATATCGTCGTTATTATCGTCGTTATTAACGTCGTTAATATCGTCGTTAATATCGTCATTATAATCGTTGTTATCGTCCTTATTAATCCTCATAAAAATCGTCGTTAATGTTGTCGTTATTATCGTCATTATCATCGTTGTTATCGTCCTTATCATCCTCATAATTATCGTCGTTAATATCGTCGTTAATATCGTCGTTATTATTGTCATTATCTTCTTTTTATCGACGTTATTATCGTCTTTACAATCGTCGTTATTATCGTCGTTATTATCGTCGTTAATATCGTCGTTAATATCGTCATTATCATCGTTGTTATCGTCCTTATCATCCTCATAATTATTATCGTTAATATCGTCGTTATTTTGTCATAAACATCGTCGTTAATATCGTCGTAATTATCGTCATTATCATCGTTGTTATCGTCCTTATCATCCTCATAATTATCGTCGTTATTTTGTCATAATCATCTTCGTTAATGTCGTCGTTATTATCGTCATTTTCTTCGTTGTTATCGTCGTTATTATCGTCGATAATATCGTCGTTATTATCGTCGTTATTATCGTCGTTATTATCGTCGTTAATATCGTCGTTAATATCGTCATTGCTATCGTTGTAACCGTCGTTATTATCCTCATAATTATCGTCGTTAATATCGTCATTATCTTCGCTGTTATCGTCATAAATATCATCGTTAATATCGTCGTTATTATTGTCATTATCTTCTTTTTATCGTCGTTAATATCGTCATTATAATCGTTGTTATCGTCCTTATTAATCCACATAATTATCGCTGTTAATGTCGTCGTTATTATCGTCATTATCATCGTTGTTATCGTAATTATCATCCTCATAATTATCGTCGTTAATATCGTCGTTATTTTGTCAAAATCATCGTCGTTAATGTCGTCGATATTATCGTCATTATCTTCGTTGTTATCGTCGTTATTATCGTCGTTAATATCGTCGTTATTATCGTCATTATCGTCGTTTTTATCATCATAATTATAGTCGTTATTATCGTCGTTAATATCGTCATTGTCATCGTTGTTATCGTCCTTATTATCCTCATAATTATCGTCGTTAATATCGTCGTTATTTTGTCATAATCATCGTCGTTAATGTCGTCGTTATTATCGTCATTATCTACGTTGTTATCGTCATAAATATCATCGTTAATATCGTCGTTATTATTGTCATTATCTTCTTTTTATCGTCGTTATTATCGTCATTAATATCGTCGTTATTATCGTCGTTATTATCGTCGTTAATATCGTCGTTAATATCGTCATTGCTATCGTTGTAATCGTCGTTATTATCCTCATAATTATCGTCGTTAATATCGTCATTATCTTCGCTGTTATCGTCATAAATATCATCGTTAATATCGTCGTTATTATTGTCATTATCTTCTTTTTATCGTCGTTAATATCGTCGTTAATATCGTCATTATAATCGTTGTTATCGTCCTTATTAATCCACATAATTATCGCTGTTAATGTCGTCGTTATTATCGTCATTATCATCGTTGTTATCGTCCTTATCATCCTCATAATTATCGTCGTTAATATCGTCGTTATTTTGTCATAATCATCGTCGTTAATGTCGTCGATATTATCGTCATTATCTTCGTTGTTATCGTCGTTATTATCGTCGTTAATATCGTCGTTATTATCGTCATTATCGTCGTTTTTATCATCATAGTTATAGTCGTTATTATCGTCGTTAATATCGTCATTGTCATCGTTGTTATCGTCCTTATTATCCTCATAATTATCGTCGTTAATATCGTCGTTATTTTGTCATAATCATCGTCGTTTATGTCGTCGTTATTATCGTCATTATCTACGTTGTTTATTGTCATAAATATCATCGTTAATATCGTCGTTATTATTGTCATTATCTCATTTTTATCGTCGTTAATATCGTCGTTATTATCGTCGTTATTATCGTCGTTAATACCGTCGTTAATAACGTCATTATCATCGTTGTTATCGTCCTTCTCATGCTCATAATTATTATCGTTAATATCGTCGTTATTTTGTCATAAACATCGTCGTTAATATCGTCGTTATTATCGTCATTATCATCGTTGTTATCGTCCTTATCATCCTCATAATTATCGTCGTTAATATCGTCGTTATTTTGTCATAATCATCGTCGTTAATGTCGTCGTTATTATCGTCATTATCTACGTTGTTATCGTCATAAATATCATCGATAATATCGTCGTTATTATTGTCATTATCTTCTTTTTATCGTCGTTATTATCGTCGTTAATATCGTCGTTATTATCGTCGTTATTATCGTCGTTAATATCGTCGTTAATATCGTCATTATCATCGTTGTTATCGTCCTTATTATCCTCATAATTATCGTCGTTAATATCGTCGTTATTTTGTCATAATCATCGTCGTTAATGTCGTCGATATTATCGTCATTATCTTCGTTGTTATCGTCGTTATTATCGTCGTTAATAACGTCGTTATTATCGTCATTATCGTCGTTTTTATCATCATAATTATAGTCGTTATTATCGTCGTTAATATCGTCATTGTCATCGTTGTTATCGTCCTTATTATCCTCATAATTATCGTCGTTAATATCGTCGTTATTTTGTCATAATCATCGTCGTTAATGTCGTCGATATTATCGTCATTATCTTCGTTGTTATCGTCGTTATTATCGTCGTTAATATCGTCGTTATTATCGTCATTATCGTCGTTTTTATCATCATAATTATAGTCGTTATTATCGTCGTTAATATCGTCATTGTCATCGTTGTTATCGTCCTTATTATCCTCATAATTATCGTCGTTAATATCGTCGTTATTTTGTCATAATCATCGTCGTTAATGTCGTCGTTATTATCGTCATTATCTACGTTGTTATCGTCATAAATATCTTCGTTAATATCGTCGTTATTATTGTCATTATCTTCTTTTTATCGTCGTTATTATCGTCGTTAATATCGTCGTTATTATCGTCGTTATTATCGTCGTTAATATCGTCGTTAATAACGTCATTATCATCGTTGTTATCGTCCTTCTCATCCTCATAATTATTATCGTTAATATCGTCGTTATTTTGTCATAAACATCGTCGTTAATATCGTCGTTATTATCGTCATTATCATCGTTGTTATCGTCCTTATCATCCTCATAATTATCGTCGTTAATATCGTCGTTATTTTGTCATAATCATCGTCGTTAATGTCGTCGTTATTATCGTCATTATCTACGTTGTTATCGTCATAAATATCATCGTTAATATCGTCGTTATTATTGTCATTATCTTCTTTTTATCGTCGTTAGTATCGTCGTTAATATCGTCGTTATTATCGTCGTTATTATCGTCGTTAATATCGTCGTTAATATCGTCATTATCATCGTTTTTTTCGTCCTTATTATCCTCATAATTATCGTCGTTAATATCGTCGTTATTTTGTCATAATCATCGTCGTTAATGTCGTCGTTATTATCGTCATTTTCTTCGTTGTTATCGTCGTTATTTTCGTCGATAATATCGTCGTTATTATCGTCGTTATTATCGTCGTTAATATCGTCGTTAATATCGTCATTATAATCGTTGTTATCGTCCTTATTAATCCTCATAAAAATCGTCGTTAATGTCGTCGTTATTATCGTCATTATCATCGTTGTTATCGTCCTTATCATCCTCATAATTATCGTCGTTAATATCGTCGTTATTTTGTCATAATCATCGTCGTTAATGTCGTCGATATTATCGTCATTATCTACGTTGTTATAGTCATAAATATCATCGTTAATATCGTCGTTATTATTGTCATTATCGTCTTTTTATCGTCGTTATTATCGTCGTTAATATCGTCGTTATTATCGTCGTTATTTTCGTCGTTAATATCGTCGTTAATATCGTCATTGCTATCGTTGTAATCGTCGTTATTATCCTTATAATTATCGTCGTTAATATCGTCATTATCTTCGCTGTTATCGTCATAAATATCATCGTTAATATCGTCGTTATTATTGTCATTATCTTCTTTTTATCGTCGTTATTATCGTCGTTAATATCGTCGTTATTATCGTCGTTATTATCGTCGTTAATATCGTCGTTAATATCGTCATTATCATCGTTGTTATCGTCCTTATTATCCTCATAATTATCGTCGTTAATATCGTCGTTATTTTGTCATAATCATCGTCGTTAATGTCGTCGATATTATCGTCATTATCTTCGTTGTTATCGTCGTTATTATCGTCGTTAATAACGTCGTTATTATCGTCATTATCGTCGTTTTAATCATCATAATTATAGTCGTTATTATCGTCGTTAATATCGTCATTGTCATCGTTGTTATCGTCCTTATTATCCTCATAATTATCGTCGTTAATATCGTCGTTATTTTGTCATAATCATCGTCGTTTATGTCGTCGTTATTATCGTCATTATCTACGTTGTTATCGTCATAAATATCATCGTTAATATCGTCGTTATTATTGTCATTATCATCGTTGTTATCGTCCTTATCATCCTCATAATTATCGTCGTTAATATCGTCGTTATTTTGTCATAATCATCGTCGTTAATGTCGTCGATATTATCGTCATTATCTTCGTTGTTATCGTCGTTATTATCGTCGTTAATATCGTCGTTATTATCGTCATTATTGTCGTTTTTATCATCATAGTTATAGTCGTTATTATCGTCGTTAATATCGTCATTGTCATCGTTGTTATCGTCCTTATTATCCTCATAATTATCGTCGTTAATATCGTCGTTATTTTGTCATAATCATCGTCGTTAATGTCGTCGTTATTATCGTCATTATCTACGTTGTTATCGTCATAAATATCTTCGTTAATATCGTCGTTATTATTGTCATTATCTTCTTTTTATCGTCGTTATTATCGTCGTTAATATCGTCGTTATTATCGTCGTTATTATCGTCGTTAATATCGTCGTTAATAACGTCATTATCATCGTTGTTATCGTCCTTCTCATCCTCATAATTATTATCGTTAATATCGTCGTTATTTTGTCATAAACATCGTCGTTAATATCGTCGTTATTATCGTCATTATCATCGTTGTTATCGTCCTTATCATCCTCATAATTATCGTCGTTAATATCGTCGTTATTTTGTCATAATCATCGTCGTTAATGTCGTCGTTATTATCGTCATTATCTACGTTGTTATCGTCATAAATATCATCGTTAATATCGTCGTTATTATTGTCATTATCTTCTTTTTATCGTCGTTAGTATCGTCGTTAATATCGTCGTTATTATCGTCGTTATTATCGTCGTTAATATCGTCGTTAATATCGTCATTATCATCGTTGTTATCGTCCTTATTATCCTCATAATTATCGTCGTTAATATCGTCGTTATTTTGTCAAAATCATCGTCGTTAATGTCGTCGTTATTATCGTCATTTTCTTCGTTGTTATCGTCGTTATTTTCGTCGATAATATCGTCGTTATTATCGTCGTTATTATCGTCGTTAATATCGTCGTTAATATCGTCATTATAATCGTTGTTATCGTCCTTATTAATCCTCATAAAAATCGTCGTTAATGTCGTCGTTATTATCGTCATTATCATCGTTGTTATCGTCCTTATCATCCTCATAATTATCGTCGTTAATATCGTCGTTATTTTGTCATAATCATCGTCGTTAATGTCGTCGATATTATCGTCATTATCTACGTTGTTATAGTCATAAATATCATCGTTAATATCGTCGTTATTATTGTCATTATCGTCTTTTTATCGTCGTTATTATCGTCGTTAATATCGTCGTTATTATCGTCGTTATTTTCGTCGTTAATATCGTCGTTAATATCGTCATTGCTATCGTTGTAATTGTCGTTATTATCCTTATAATTATCGTCGTTAATATCGTCATTATCTTCGCTGTTATCGTCATAAATATCATCGTTAATATCGTCGTTATTATTGTCATTATCTTCTTTTTATCGTCGTTATTATCGTCGTTAATATCGTCGTTATTATCGTCGTTATTATCGTCGTTAATATCGTCGTTAATATCGTCATTATCATCGTTGTTATCGTCCTTATTATCCTCATAATTATCGTCGTTAATATCGTCGTTATTTTGTCATAATCATCGTCGTTAATGTCGTCGATATTATCGTCATTATCTTCGTTGTTATCGTCGTTATTATCGTCGTTAATAACGTCGTTATTATCGTCATTATCGTCGTTTTTATCATCATAATTATAGTCGTTATTATCGTCGTTAATATCGTCATTGTCATCGTTGTTATCGTCCTTATTATCCTCATAATTATCGTCGTTAATATCGTCGTTATTTTGTCATAATCATCGTCGTTTATGTCGTCGTTATTATCGTCATTATCTACGTTGTTATCGTCATAAATATCATCGTTAATATCGTCGTTATTATTGTCATTATCTTCTTTTTATCGTCGTTATTATCGTCGTTAATATCGTCGTTATTATCGTCGTTAATATCGTCGTTAATATCGTCATTATAATCGTTGTTATCGTCCTTATTAATCCTCATAAAAATCGTCGTTAATGTCGTCGTTATTATCGTCATTTTCTTCGTTGTTATCGTCGTTATTATCGTCGATAATATCGTCGTTATTATCGTCGTTATTATCGTCGTTAATATCGTCGTTAATATCGTCATTATAATCGTTGTTATCGTCCTTATTAATCCTCATAAAAATCGTCGTTAATGTCGTCGTTATTATCGTCATTATCATCGTTGTTATCGTCCTTATCATCCTCATAATTATCGTCGTTAATATCGTCGTTATTTTGTCATAATCATTGTCGTTAATGTCGTCTTTATTATCGTCATTATCTACGTTGTTATCGTCATAAATATCATCGTTAATATCGTCGTTATTATTGTCATTATCTTCTTTTTATCGTCGTTATTATCGTCGTTAATATCGTCGTTATTATCGTCGTTATTATCGTCATTAATATCGTCGTTAATAACGTCATTATCATCGTTGTTATCGTCCTTATTATCCTCATAATTATCGTCGTTAATATCGTCGTTATTTTGTCATAATCATCGTCGTTAATGTCGTCGTTATTATCGTCATTTTCTTCGTTGTTATCGTCGTTATTATCGTCGATAATATCGTCGTTATTATCGTCGTTATTAACGTCGTTAATATCGTCGTTAATATCGTCATTATAATCGTTGTTATCGTCCTTATTAATCCTCATAAAAATCGTCGTTAATGTTGTCGTTATTATCGTCATTATCATCGTTGTTATCGTCCTTATCATCCTCATAATTATCGTCGTTAATATCGTCGTTAATATCGTCGTTATTATTGTCATTATCTTCTTTTTATCGTCGTTATTATCGTCTTTACAATCGTCGTTATTATCGTCGTTATTATCGTCGTTAATATCGTCGTTAATATCGTCATTATCATCGTTGTTATCGTCCTTATCATCCTCATAATTATTATCGTTAATATCGTCGTTATTTTGTCATAAACATCGTCGTTAATATCGTCGTAATTATCGTCATTATCATCGTTGTTATCGTCCTTATCATCCTCATAATTATCGTCGTTATTTTGTCATAATCATCTTCGTTAATGTCGTCGTTATTATCGTCATTTTCTTCGTTGTTATCGTCGTTATTATCGTCGATAATATCGTCGTTATTATCGTCGTTATTATCGTCGTTATTATCGTCGTTAATATCGTCGTTAATATCGTCATTGCTATCGTTGTAACCGTCGTTATTATCCTCATAATTATCGTCGTTAATATCGTCATTATCTTCGCTGTTATCGTCATAAATATCATCGTTAATATCGTCGTTATTATTGTCATTATCTTCTTTTTATCGTCGTTAATATCGTCATTATAATCGTTGTTATCGTCCTTATTAATCCACATAATTATCGCTGTTAATGTCGTCGTTATTATCGTCATTATCATCGTTGTTATCGTAATTATCATCCTCATAATTATCGTCGTTAATATCGTCGTTATTTTGTCAAAATCATCGTCGTTAATGTCGTCGATATTATCGTCATTATCTTCGTTGTTATCGTCGTTATTATCGTCGTTAATATCGTCGTTATTATCGTCATTATCGTCGTTTTTATCATCATAATTATAGTCGTTATTATCGTCGTTAATATCGTCATTGTCATCGTTGTTATCGTCCTTATTATCCTCATAATTATCGTCGTTAATATCGTCGTTATTTTGTCATAATCATCGTCGTTAATGTCGTCGTTATTATCGTCATTATCTACGTTGTTATCGTCATAAATATCATCGTTAATATCGTCGTTATTATTGTCATTATCTTCTTTTTATCGTCGTTATTATCGTCATTAATATCGTCGTTATTATCGTCGTTATTATCGTCGTTAATATCGTCGTTAATATCGTCATTGCTATCGTTGTAATCGTCGTTATTATCCTCATAATTATCGTCGTTAATATCGTCATTATCTTCGCTGTTATCGTCATAAATATCATCGTTAATATCGTCGTTATTATTGTCATTATCTTCTTTTTATCGTCGTTAATATCGTCGTTAATATCGTCATTATAATCGTTGTTATCGTCCTTATTAATCCACATAATTATCGCTGTTAATGTCGTCGTTATTATCGTCATTATCATCGTTGTTATCGTCCTTATCATCCTCATAATTATCGTCGTTAATATCGTCGTTATTTTGTCATAATCATCGTCGTTAATGTCGTCGATATTATCGTCATTATCTTCGTTGTTATCGTCGTTATTATCGTCGTTAATATCGTCGTTATTATCGTCATTATCGTCGTTTTTATCATCATAGTTATAGTCGTTATTATCGTCGTTAATATCGTCATTGTCATCGTTGTTATCGTCCTTATTATCCTCATAATTATCGTCGTTAATATCGTCGTTATTTTGTCATAATCATCGTCGTTTATGTCGTCGTTATTATCGTCATTATCTACGTTGTTTATTGTCATAAATATCATCGTTAATATCGTCGTTATTATTGTCATTATCTCATTTTTATCGTCGTTAATATCGTCGTTATTATCGTCGTTATTATCGTCGTTAATACCGTCGTTAATAACGTCATTATCATCGTTGTTATCGTCCTTCTCATTCTCATAATTATTATCGTTAATATCGTCGTTATTTTGTCATAAACATCGTTGTTAATATCGTCGTTATTATCGTCATTATCATCGTTGTTATCGTCCTTATCATCCTCATAATTATCGTCGTTAATATCGTCGTTATTTTGTCATAATCATCGTCGTTAATGTCGTCGTTATTATCGTCATTATCTACGTTGTTATCGTCATAAATATCATCGATAATATCGTCGTTATTATTGTCATTATCTTCTTTTTATCGTCGTTATTATCGTCGTTAATATCGTCGTTATTATCGTCGTTATTATCGTCGTTAATATCGTCGTTAATATCGTCATTATCATCGTTGTTATCGTCCTTATTATCCTCATAATTATCGTCGTTAATATCGTCGTTATTTTGTCATAATCATCGTCGTTAATGTCGTCGATATTATCGTCATTATCTTCGTTGTTATCGTCGTTATTATCGTCGTTAATAACGTCGTTATTATCGTCATTATCGTCGTTTTTATCATCATAATTATAGTCGTTATTATCGTCGTTAATATCGTCATTGTCATCGTTGTTATCGTCCTTATTATCCTCATAATTATCGTCGTTAATATCGTCGTTATTTTGTCATAATCATCGTCGTTAATGTCGTCGATATTATCGTCATTATCTTCGTTGTTATCGTCGTTATTATCGTCGTTAATATCGTCGTTATTATCGTCATTATCGTCGTTTTTATCATCATAATTATAGTCGTTATTATCGTCGTTAATATCGTCATTGTCATCGTTGTTATCGTCCTTATTATCCTCATAATTATCGTCGTTAATATCGTCGTTATTTTGTCATAATCATCGTCGTTAATGTCGTCGTTATTATCGTCATTATCTACGTTGTTATCGTCATAAATATCTTCGTTAATATCGTCGTTATTATTGTCATTATCTTCTTTTTATCGTCGTTATTATCGTCGTTAATATCGTCGTTATTATCGTCGTTATTATCGTCGTTAATATCGTCGTTAATAACGTCATTATCATCGTTGTTATCGTCCTTCTCATCCTCATAATTATTATCGTTAATATCGTCGTTATTTTGTCATAAACATCGTCGTTAATATCGTCGTTATTATCGTCATTATCATCGTTGTTATCGTCCTTATCATCCTCATAATTATCGTCGTTAATATCGTCGTTATTTTGTCATAATCATCGTCGTTAATGTCGTCGTTATTATCGTCATTATCTACGTTGTTATCGTCATAAATATCATCGTTAATATCGTCGTTATTATTGTCATTATCTTCTTTTTATCGTCGTTAGTATCGTCGTTAATATCGTCGTTATTATCGTCGTTATTATCGTCGTTAATATCGTCGTTAATATCGTCATTATCATCGTTGTTATCGTCCTTATTATCCTCATAATTATCGTCGTTAATATCGTCGTTATTTTGTCATAATCATCGTCGTTAATGTCGTCGTTATTATCGTCATTTTCTTCGTTGTTATCGTCGTTATTTTCGTCGATAATATCGTCGTTATTATCGTCGTTATTATCGTCGTTAATATCGTCGTTAATATCGTCATTATAATCGTTGTTATCGTCCTTATTAATCCTCATAAAAATCGTCGTTAATGTCGTCGTTATTATCGTCATTATCATCGTTGTTATCGTCCTTATCATCCTCATAATTATCGTCGTTAATATCGTCGTTATTTTGTCATAATCATCGTCGTTAATGTCGTCGATATTATCGTCATTATCTACGTTGTTATAGTCATAAATATCATCGTTAATATCGTCGTTATTATTGTCATTATCGTCTTTTTATCGTCGTTATTATCGTCGTTAATATCGTCGTTATTATCGTCGTTATTTTCGTCGTTAATATCGTCGTTAATATCGTCATTGCTATCGTTGTAATCGTCGTTATTATCCTTATAATTATCGTCGTTAATATCGTCATTATCTTCGCTGTTATCGTCATAAATATCATCGTTAATATCGTCGTTATTATTGTCATTATCTTCTTTTTATCGTCGTTATTATCGTCGTTAATATCGTCGTTATTATCGTCGTTATTATCGTCGTTAATATCGTCGTTAATATCGTCATTATCATCGTTGTTATCGTCCTTATTATCCTCATAATTATCGTCGTTAATATCGTCGTTATTTTGTCATAATCATCGTCGTTAATGTCGTCGATATTATCGTCATTATCTTCGTTGTTATCGTCGTTATTATCGTCGTTAATAACGTCGTTATTATCGTCATTATCGTCGTTTTTATCATCATAATTATTGTCGTTATTATCGTCGTTAATATCATCATTGTCATCGTTGTTATCGTCCTTATTATCCTCATAATTATCGTCGTTAATATCGTCGTTATTTTGTCATAATCATCGTCGTTTATGTCGTCGTTATTATCGTCATTATCTACGTTGTTATCGTCATAAATATCATCGTTAATATCGTCGTTATTATTGTCATTATCATCGTTGTTATCGTCCTTATCATCCTCATAATTATCGTCGTTAATATCGTCGTTATTTTGTCATAATCATCGTCGTTAATGTCGTCGATATTATCGTCATTATCTTCGTTGTTATCGTCGTTATTATCGTCGTTAATATCGTCGTTATTATCGTCATTATTGTCGTTTTTATCATCATAGTTATAGTCGTTATTATCGTCGTTAATATCGTCATTGTCATCGTTGTTATCGTTTTTATTATCCTCATAATTATCGTCGTTAATATCGTCGTTATTTTGTCATAATCATCGTCGTTTATGTCGTCGTTATTATCGTCATTATCTACGTTGTTTATTGTCATAAATATCATCGTTAATATCGTCGTTATTATTGTCATTATCTTCTTTTTATCGTCGTTATTATCGTCGTTAATATCGTCGTTATTATCGTCGTTATTATCGTCGTTAATACCGTCGTTAATAACGTCATTATCATCGTTGTTATCGTCCTTCTCATCCTCATAATTATTATCGTTAATATCGTCTTTATTTTGTCATAAACATCTTCGTTAATATCGTCATTATTATCGTCATTATCATCGTTGTTATCGTCCTTATCATCCTCATAATTATCGTCGTTAATATCGTCATTATTTTGTCATAATCATCGTCGTTAATGTCGTCGTTATTATCGTCATTATCTACGTTGTTATCGTCATAAATATCATCGTTAATATCGTCGTTATTATTGTCATTATCTTCTTTTTATCGTCGTTAGTATCGTCGTTAATATCGTCGTTATTATCGTCGTTATTATCGTCGTTAATATCGTCGTTAATATCGTCATTATCATCGTTGTTATCGTCCTTATTATCCTCATAATTATCGTCGTTAATATCGTCGTTATTTTGTCATAATCATCGTCGTTAATGTCGTCGATATTATCGTCATTATCTTCGTTGTTATCGTCGTTATTATCGTTGTTAATATCGTCGTTATTATCGTCATTATCGTCGTTTTTATCATCATAATTATAGTCGTTATTATCGTCGTTAATATCGTCATTGTCATCGTTGTTATCGTCCTTATCATCCTCATAATTATCGTCGTTAATATCGTCGTTATTTTGTCATAATCATCGTCGTTAATGTCGTCGTTATTATCGTCATTATCTACGTTGTTATCGTCATAAATATCATCGTTAATATCGTCGTTATTATTGTCATTATCTTCTTTTTATCGTCGTTATTATCGTCGTTAATATCGTCGTTATTATCGTCGTTATTATCGTCGTTAATATCGTCGTTAATATCGTCATTGCTATCGTTGTAATCGTCGTTATTATCCTTATAATTATCGTCGTTAATATCGTCATTATCTTCGCTGTTATCGTCATAAATATCATCGTTAATATCGCCGTTATTATTGTCATTATCTTCTTTTTATCGTCGTTATTATCGTCGTTAATATCGTCGTTATTATCGTCGTTATTATCGTCGTTAATATCGTCGTTATTTTGTCATAATCATCGTCGTTAATGTCGTCGATATTATCGTCATTATCTTCGTTGTTATCGTCGTTATTATCGTCGTTAATAACGTCGTTATTATCGTCATTATCGTCGTTTTTATCATCATAATTATTGTCGTTATTATCGTCGTTATTTTGTCATAATCATCGTCGTTAATGTCGTCGTTATTATCGTCATTATCTACGTTGTTATCGTCATAAATATCATCGTTAATATCGTCGTTATTATTGTCATTATCTTCATTTTATCGTCGTTATTATCGTCGTTATTATCGTCGTTAATATCGTCGTTAATATCGTCATTATCATCGTTGTTATCGTCCTTATTATCCTCATAATTATCGTCGTTAATATCGTCGTTATTTTGTCATAATCATCGTCGTTAATGTCGACGTTATTATCGTCATTATCTCCGTTGTTATCGTCATAAATATCATCGTTAATATCGTCGTTATTATTGTCATTATCTTCTTTTTATCGTCGTTAATATCGTCGTTAATATCGTCGTTATAATCGTTGTTATCGTCCTTATTAATCCACATAATTATCGCTGTTAATGTCGTCGTTATTATCGTCATTATCATCGTTGTTATCGTCCTTATCATCCTCATAATTATCGTCGTTAATATCGTCGTTATTTTGTCATAATCATCGTCGTTAATGTCGTCGATATTATCGTCATTATCTTCGTTGTTATCGTCGTTATTATCGTCGTTAATATCGTCGTTATTATCGTCATTATCGTCGTTTTTATCATCATAATTATAGTCGTTATTATCGTCGTTAATATCGTCATTGTCATCGTTGTTATCGTCCTTATTATCCTCATAATTATCGTCGTTAATATCGTCGTTATTTTGTCATAATCATCGTCGTTAATGTCGTCGTTATTATCGTCATTATCTACGTTGTTATCGTCATAAATATCATCGTTAATATCGTCGTTATTATTGTCATTATCTTCTTTTTATCGTCGTTATTATCGTCGTTAATATCGTCGTTATTATCGTCGTTATTATCGTCGTTAATATCGTCGTTAATAACGTCATTATCATCGTTGTTATCGTCCTTCTCATCCTCATAATTATTATCGTTAATATCGTCGTTATTTTGTCATAAACATCGTCGTTAATATCGTCGTTATTATCGTCATTATCATCGTTGTTATCGTCCTTATCATCCTCATAATTATCGTCGTTAATATCGTCGTTATTTTGTCATAATCATCGTCGTTAATGTCGTCGTTATTATCGTCATTATCTACGTTGTTATCGACATAAATATCATCGTTAATATCGTCGTTATTATTGTCATTATCTTCTTTTTATCGTCGTTCTAATCGTCGTTAATATCGTCGTTATTATCGTCGTTATTATCGTCGTTAATATCGTCGTTAATATCGTCATTATCATCGTTGTTATCGTCCTTATCATCCTCATAATTATCGTCGTTAATATCGTCGTTATTTTGTCATAATCATCGTCGTTAATGTCGTCTTTATTATCGTCATTATCTACGTTGTTATCGTCATAAATATCATCGTTAATATCGTCGTTATTATTGTCATTATCTTCTTTTTATCGTCGTTATTATCGTCGTTAATATCGTCGTTATTATCGTCGTTATTATCGTCGTTAATATCGTCGTTAATATCGTCATTGCTATCGTTGTAATCGACGTTATTATCCTCATAATTATCGTCGTTAATATCGTCATTATCTTCGCTGTTATCGTCATAAATATCATCGTTAATATCGTCGTTATTATTGTCATTATCTTCTTTTTATCGTCGTTAATATCGTCATTATAATCGTTGTTATCGTCCTTATTAATCCACATAATTATCGCTGTTAATGTCGTCGTTATTATCGTCATTATCATCGTTGTTATCGTCCATATCATCCTCATAATTATCGTCGTTAATATCGTCGTTATTTTGTCATAATCATCGTCGTTAATGTTGTCGATATTATCGTCATTTTCTTCGTTGTTATCGTCGTTATTATCGTCGTTAATATCGTCGTTATTATCGTCATTATCGTCGTTTTTATCATCATAATTATAGTCGTTATTATCGTCGTTAATATCGTCATTGTCATCGTTGTTATCGTCCTTATTATCCTCATAATTATCGTCGTTAATATCGTCGTTATTTTGTCATAATCATCGTCGTTAATGTCGTCGTTATTATCGTCATTATCTACGTTGTTATCGTCATAAATATCATCGTTAATATCGTCGTTATTATTGTCATTATCTTCTTTTTATCGTCGTTATTATCGTCGTTAATATCGTCGTTATTATCGTCGTTATTATCGTCGTTAATATCGTCGTTAATAACGTCATTATCATCGTTGTTATCGTCCTTCTCATCCTCATAATTATTATCGTTAATATCGTCGTTATTTTGTCATAAACATCGTCGTTAATATCGTCGTTATTATCGTCATTATCATCGTTGTTATCGTCCTTATCATCCTCATAATTATCGTCGTTAATATCGTCGTTATTTTGTCATAATCATCGTCGTTAATGTCGTCGTTATTATCGTCATTATCTACGTTGTTATCGTCATAAATATCATCGTTAATATCGTCGTTATTATTGTCATTATCTTCTTTTTATCGTCGTTATTATCGTCGTTAATATCGTCGTTATTATCGTCGTTATTATCGTCGTTAATATCGTCGTAATAACGTCATTATCATCGTTGTTATCGTCCTTCTCATCCTCATAATTATTATCGTTAATATCGTCGTTATTTTGTCATAAACATCGTCGTTAATATCGTCGTTATTATCGTCATTATCATCGTTGTTATCGTCCTTATCATCCTCATAATTATCGTCGTTAATATCGTCGTTATTTTGTCATAATCATCGTCGTTAATGTCGTCGTTATTATCGTCATTATCTACGTTGTTATCGACATAAATATCATCGTTAATATCGTCGTTATTATTGTCATTATCTTCTTTTTATCGTCGTTCTAATCGTCGTTAATATCGTCGTTATTATCGTCGTTATTATCGTCGTTAATATCGTCGTTAATATCGTCATTATCATCGTTGTTATCGTCCTTATCATCCTCATAATTATCGTCGTTAATATCGTCGTTATTTTGTCATAATCATCGTCGTTAATGTCGTCTTTATTATCGTCATTATCTACGTTGTTATCGTCATAAATATCATCGTTAATATCGTCGTTATTATTGTCATTATCTTCTTTTTATCGTCGTTATTATCGTCGTTAATATCGTCGTTATTATCGTCGTTATTATCGTCGTTAATATCGTCGTTAATATCGTCATTGCTATCGTTGTAATCGACGTTATTATCCTCATAATTATCGTCGTTAATATCGTCATTATCTTCGCTGTTATCGTCATAAATATCATCGTTAATATCGTCGTTATTATTGTCATTATCTTCTTTTTATCGTCGTTAATATCGTCATTATAATCGTTGTTATCGTCCTTATTAATCCACATAATTATCGCTGTTAATGTCGTCGTTATTATCGTCATTATCATCGTTGTTATCGTCCATATCATCCTCATAATTATCGTCGTTAATATCGTCGTTATTTTGTCATAATCATCGTCGTTAATGTTGTCGATATTATCGTCATTTTCTTCGTTGTTATCGTCGTTATTATCGTCGTTAATATCGTCGTTATTATCGTCATTATCGTCGTTTTTATCATCATAATTATAGTCGTTATTATCGTCGTTAATATCGTCATTGTCATCGTTGTTATCGTCCTTATTATCCTCATAATTATCGTCGTTAATATCGTCGTTATTTTGTCATAATCATCGTCGTTAATGTCGTCGTTATTATCGTCATTATCTACGTTGTTATCGTCATAAATATCATCGTTAATATCGTCGTTATTATTGTCATTATCTTCTTTTTATCGTCGTTATTATCGTCGTTAATATCGTCGTTATTATCGTCGTTATTATCGTCGTTAATATCGTCGTTAATAACGTCATTATCATCGTTGTTATCGTCCCTTCTCATCCTCATAATTATTATCGTTAATATCGTCGTTATTTTGTCATAAACATCGTCGTTAATATCGTCGTTATTATCGTCATTATCATCGTTGTTATCGTCCTTATCATCCTCATAATTATCGTCGTTAATATCGTCGTTATTTTGTCATAATCATCGTCGTTAATGTCGTCGTTATTATCGTCATTATCTACGTTGTTATCGACATAAATATCATCGTTAATATCGTCGTTATTATTGTCATTATCTTCTTTTTATCGTCGTTATTATCGTCGTTAATATCGTCGTTATTATCGTCATTATCGTCGTTTTTATCATCATAATTATAGTCGTTATTATCGTCGTTAATATCGTCATTGTCATCGTTGTTATCGTCCTTATTATCCTCATAATTATCGTCGTTAATATCGTCGTTATTTTGTCATAATCATCGTCGTTAATGTCGTCGTTATTATCGTCATTATCTACGTTGTTATCGTCATAAATATCATCGTTAATATCGTCGTTATTATTGTCATTATCTTCTTTTTATCGTCGTTATTATCGTCGTTAATATCGTCGTTATTATCGTCGTTATTATCGTCGTTAATATTGTCGTTAATAACGTCATTATCATCGTTGTTCTCGTCCTTATTATCCTCATAATTATCGTCGTTAATATCGTCGTTATTTTGTCATAATCATCGTCGTTAATGTCGTCGATATTATCGTCATTATCTACGTTGTTATAGTCATAAATATCATCGTTAATATCGTCGTTATTATTGTCATTATCGTCTTTTTATCGTCGTTATTATCGTCGTTAATATCGTCGTTATTATCGTCGTTATTTTCGTCGTTAATATCGTCGTTAATATCGTCATTGCTATCGTTGTAATCGTCGTTATTATCCTTATAATTATCGTCGTTAATATCGTCATTATCTTCGCTGTTATCGTCATAAATATCATCGTTAATATCGTCGTTATTATTGTCATTATCTTCTTTTTATCGTCGTTATTATCGTCGTTAATATCGTCGTTATTATCGTCGTTATTATCGTCGTTAATATCGTCGTTAATATCGTCATTATCATCGTTGTTATCGTCCTTATTATCCTCATAATTATCGTCGTTAATATCGTCGTTATTTTGTCATAATCATCGTCGTTAATGTCGTCGATATTATCGTCATTATCTTCGTTGTTATCGTCGTTATTATCGTCGTTAATAACGTCGTTATTATCGTCATTATCGTCGTTTTTATCATCATAATTATAGTCGTTATTATCGTCGTTAATATCGTCATTGTCATCGTTGTTATCGTCCTTATTATCCTCATAATTATCGTCGTTAATATCGTCGTTATTTTGTCATAATCATCGTCGTTTATGTCGTCGTTATTATCGTCATTATCTACGTTGTTATCGTCATAAATATCATCGTTAATATCGTCGTTATTATTGTCATTATCATCGTTGTTATCGTCCTTATCATCCTCATAATTATCGTCGTTAATATCGTCGTTATTTTGTCATAATCATCGTCGTTAATGTCGTCGATATTATCGTCATTATCTTCGTTGTTATCGTCGTTATTATCGTCGTTAATATCGTCGTTATTATCGTCATTATTGTCGTTTTTATCATCATAGTTATAGTCGTTATTATCGTCGTTAATATCGTCATTGTCATCGTTGTTATCGTTTTTATTATCCTCATAATTATCGTCGTTAATATCGTCGTTATTTTGTCATAATCATCGTCGTTTATGTCGTCGTTATTATCGTCATTATCTACGTTGTTTATTGTCATAAATATCATCGTTAATATCGTCGTTATTATTGTCATTATCTTCTTTTTATCGTCGTTATTATCGTCGTTAATATCGTCGTTATTATCGTCGTTATTATCGTCGTTAATACCGTCGTTAATAACGTCATTATCATCGTTGTTATCGTCCTTCTCATCCTCATAATTATTATCGTTAATATCGTCTTTATTTTGTCATAAACATCTTCGTTAATATCGTCGTTATTATCGTCATTATCATCGTTGTTATCGTCCTTATCATCCTCATAATTATCGTCGTTAATATCGTCGTTATTTTGTCATAATCATCGTCGTTAATGTCGTCGTTATTATCGTCATTATCTACGTTGTTATCGTCATAAATATCATCGTTAATATCGTCGTTATTATTGTCATTATCTTCTTTTTATCGTCGTTAGTATCGTCGTTAATATCGTCGTTATTATCGTCGTTATTATCGTCGTTAATATCGTCGTTAATATCGTCATTATCATCGTTGTTATCGTCCTTATTATCCTCATAATTATCGTCGTTAATATCGTCGTTATTTTGTCATAATCATCGTCGTTAATGTCGTCGATATTATCGTCATTATCTTCGTTGTTATCGTCGTTATTATCGTTGTTAATATCGTCGTTATTATCGTCATTATCGTCGTTTTTATCATCATAATTATAGTCGTTATTATCGTCGTTAATATCGTCATTGTCATCGTTGTTATCGTCCTTATCATCCTCATAATTATCGTCGTTAATATCGTCGTTATTTTGTCATAATCATCGTCGTTAATGTCGTCGTTATTATCGTCATTATCTACGTTGTTATCGTCATAAATATCATCGTTAATATCGTCGTTATTATTGTCATTATCTTCTTTTTATCGTCGTTATTATCGTCGTTAATATCGTCGTTATTATCGTCGTTATTATCGTCGTTAATATCGTCGTTAATATCGTCATTG